>PVJI01006728.1:0-83728 GCA_004026765.1 Micronycteris hirsuta | reverse complement strand
AATTATTTTCAATCTTGATGGACTTGCACTAAATTTTGCTAACTTTTCACTGGGAGAAAAAAATGACTTTTTTTAAATATGCAGAAGTAGACTACTCTAAAATAGCTCTCTAAATTTTATGTATTTAAAGAATTTGAAATCTACATGAGGATACAGGGAAAGTACACAAGACTCGTAGAGAGTCTTATATTTGCCCCCAAAAGGCAGCCAATAAATGCTCTGGTTTTCAGCATTATAAAATGGTAAATCCAACTATCTTATCAAAAATATTATTTACTATACTTTCAAAACTTATATTTTTAAATGTTATATTTATATTTGACAGTTAAAATGTCTTTGTAATGAAATGGACTAGAATATGAAAACATTACATGGTATCTGAACATGCTGTTTTATGAAGTGCATAATTTATCTCCTTAATCTTTGTGCTTGAATCGAAAATGCACAAATAACCACTTAACTGCAGTACTATTGAAACTTTAGGAGATTTTCTATGTTAATATTTGAAGGGCATTAAGAAGAGAGGTAAGGCCACATGAATTCCTGAGTTTAGCTTTTATTTGGAGAAGCACTTAGGTCCACCCCAGACAATTTTTCTCAATTAGGGAACATAATAAGATATGCAGGTAGTATGTACTTGAAGAAAAGGACATTCTGTCCTGGTCATGCAAGCTTTAATGACAATTTAAGTAGGAAAGTTGAAGGGATCAAGTCCATTTTGGAAATATTTTGCAAGCTGAGGTAAGGTCAATCCATTGCACAACAGGAAACTTCTAGACCATAATGAAAATAAAAGCAGTTTATAAAAGTCATGCAACACTACAAAAATCTATGCTTTGGTCAAGAGAAAGTAATAAAACCTGACATTGCTAAGGCAATATTTCATCTAATTCTCTATTGTATGTGAAAACGTGTGTGTGCACACATGAATTTCCCTGAGATTACAGAAGTGGAGTAATGAACTTGCTTTGTATCTTTGTCCTAGACCTTTAACCAAGAAGAAGAAGAGTCTTGCCTAGTTTCAGTGGACAAGAGTCCATTCCTTCTCTCCTGTAACACATTTTTATAAACAATGATTTGTACATATATTTCTGCGTTTGAAGTCTGGGGTGATTAGAACATTCAGTGGCCTCTATCAACACTATTTTTTTTCCAGCTTTAGGAGAACTGAGCTGGGAGTCCGGTATGCCAGCTTCTTCTAGAAAGAGATGACTCGAAACTGTTAACCGAGTTTTTAGCAAATCTTCCTTCCATATGAGTCTATTGCTTTTCATGTCTTTTTTCATTTATAAAACACAAGCACATATTTATAGTAGAAGAAGTTTTAGCTTGAAGGAAAATACATTTAATAAGTGCTCATCATAAAAGGTCATTTTTATTTTTCCATTTCCAATGAATAATATAAGTAACCAACAATTTTACAGACTTGAAACACTTTGTGAAACCCATGGTTAGTGAAAAACTAAATGTTGCCCTGGAGCACATCTTTATGAAAACAATTAACAGGATTTTCCCCTCTAGAATTAGACTTTGCCATTTAATGAAAAATAATTCATGCAGATTCAATCTACCAAATTATAAGTGTTTATTTAGCTATTTCCCTTTAAAGTGATTTTAGATCTTCAATTGAAATATCTCGAGTCAGGAAAATTTGACTCCCCAGGGAACATTTTAGGAAAAATAACTCTGAAAAGCTGAGATAAAATTATTTTGGTTCAGGAAGTACATTTTGACCATTAACTTGAAACTCTTATCACAAGGAAATCCAATGCTGAAAGCAGTGGTGGGGAGGTATGAAATAAAGTAAGTTACGCTATTCTGCTTGAAGTGGATAATCAGACATCGGCACATGCTGAAAACAGTCCTCGTTCTGAATCTTTTCTTTATTTCTCATATGGGACTATTCTATATTAGCTGTTTTATTTTGGATGCAGGTTTTCCAAAATAATTGCTCCCCAGTGCCAGATTATTTTCCTGGTGGTGATTTCGACTAGGGGGTTACGCATGCCAATTCTTTCTTGCTACTGAAGGGTATATAGGGCCTCAATTGTTCTCTCTCTCTCTCTCTTTCTCTCTCCCTTCTGCCCTCCCCTCCATTCTCTCCCCACCCCTACTTATGACCAACAGGACGGTTACATTTTAGAAGTCTCTTTGCAGGGGTAAGTGGGTAGAAAGAGTATGGCCGATATCCTAAATACGTCTGCTGCAAGTTCAGTCATTTCAGTAATACTCCACTTTTGACTGTTTCCTTCTCTTTTAATGGAGAATAACAGTTATTTTCTAGGACTTCCGTGAGAACTGATTAAAATCACATCTATGACTTGCTGAGCGCAAGTTCGTAAAGAATAAGCTCAATTCCTGCTTCTCTGACATAACACCGGGCTGTGGACATTACATCACTGATATTGCTAGGCCTCTCTGACTTTCCATACGTGTTATGTGCACTGGCAAGCGTGGGTGTGCCTATAGGTGTGTGTATCAGTGTGTTGTTCACGTTACCTAGTTCACAACTTGCATGATGATAGAAATTTATCTTTTTTATACATCGGTGTTCATGCCTTTTTGGCCACATTTATTTGTTTCCAAATGCGTGGGAACATAGCCTGAGATCCTTGTTTTGTTTGTCTGAGACAAGTCAGCCTGCTTTATACCAAGCTGCTATAATTTACTGTTCTAAGGCAAGTACTGTAATAAAAATCAGGGATTGTATGTAGAGTTCTTCAATTTATTTATATTTAGGCAACTTTACAATATGCATTATCATTAGATTACACCGGATTTGAGGCCTTATTTTTTTGTTTTGCAACTATTCATATTCTTTACAATTTAAGTATCTATATAATGATCTATATTCTGTGGCTGTTTGCTTTCACTTAATCACACCTCTATCGTTCACCCTGAGCAATTCTTATCTCTTTACATTGGTTTCCACATTTGTTATGCTATGATTAGAAAATCCTCTTTTCCCCTAAAGAGACATAAGTGTAGGGCATTTTAAAATTTTTGAAGAGGATTGATGTTCAAAATTAACATGTAAATAAAACCTGTGTTTATTTCCATCACAGGCTTTGAAACTCTTGTGATTGTAGAAATGTTAGTGGAGACAAGAGTTACCATTAAGTTCTCAAAGTCAAGGCTGTATGACTTATGCTATGCTTTAGGAATGAGAACATTTAATTCATAAATTGTCTGTGAATGAGTTCTAGACCCCAGAGACAGAACAAAAAAAGTGTGCAAAATGCACACTTTGACACAGGTGCACATAAACACAGAAATTGAGGAAATCTGAAGGTAGAGTGATAAATATCTGTAGTCCACACAGTTTTCTTATTTTGTTTTGGCCTTGATTTGCCCTTTATGAAGACAACATTCAACCACCCTTTGATTTTAATTTAAGAAAAAAAAACAAAAGAGAGTGAATATAGCTTTTAAAAATAGGTTCTTTTAATTTGTATGACCCATATATTTAAAACTTTATCATAATATTGTCTTCAATTAGAATATTGCTCTTTTTTAAAAAAATATGAGACTTTGTGGTATAAAAATGAGACCTCACCAACTTTATTTTTAGAAATCAGTTTGCTTCAAAATCACTCTCAGTTATATCGAAGGGTACCCATAGTGGTGAATATTTCCCCTTCTTAATTCTCTGCTCCATTACCCACTTGTTACAAACAAATGTCCGTGAAGTCGTTTGACAAAACCCCCTTACTGTCTCTGCCTGTCGTTACCATGACACTGGCCCTGCCAAGGTTGTGACTGCAGATGTGTGCAGGGCCTCCTGTTCCCAGGGCGCCCTGATGCTGCTGAACTCAGTGAAGAGGCTGGTAAAGGGCTTACGGGTGATGTGTTCTGTCATGCGCTCACGGACGCCTCTCTCCTCAGGGCCACCGTATGATTACTTCATTCATGGAACTAGTTCTTTCGGTCTTTATCCTCTTTCTGTCCACAGATGCTTAAAGCCAGTCCAATTCGTTTAAATGAAAACATGCTTCGTATCCCTCTCTGGATCCCTCCCACCACCACTCAATTCTTTTAGACTAACAACATTAACAATGACAACTGCATGTTAATCAATGACTCTAATAATTAATTTTTGGAAAAAACTTGAGAAACCGTGCTAGGAAAAGGAAAAAGGGTAAATATTCTTCTATCAACAATTACTAAGATCTAGTTTAAGTAAAACAAATAAAAAAAAAGCAAAGCTTGGTTATCAGTGAAAATTCCCAAGTATTCAATTAATATCATTTTATAAAATATACTAATGTCTTAAAATTTTTTCCATTATCTTTTATTTTACTCTGTAATAATGATAGCATTTTGTCCTGATGTGGCAAATGGCTGGTGTGGCTCAATGGCTTGAGCGATTGCCTCTGAATCAAAGGGTCGCCCTTTCGATCCCCAGTCAGGGCACATGCCTGGGCTGCGGGCCAAGTCAGGTCTCACATGCATCTGAGAGGCAAGCACACATGCATGTTTTTCTTCCTCTTTCTTCTCCTTTCCCTTTTGTCTAAAATAAGTAAATAAAACCTTAAAAAAAAGATTTATCCTTAAAAAAATAGACTATTTGGTGTAAGTGAACTTTCACCTTTAAATAATTAATAAATTAATACCATAATTTTACTCCCGAACCTGAGTTTCTAGCTGGCTTTTCCTTTAAGAGCGTTGTTGACCTTCAGGCAACTAAGCTCATGTTGGACCACTTCTTCTTCATTAGATAGTTGAAAGGATTGGTCAACTTTTTCAATTCAAACTATCTTTAGAATCTACTTTCTTTCATGATGATTGGTTATATTTCTGTTTAGGTCCTAAATTAATCTGAAAAGGTAATTCCACTATTTTAGCCTCTCTTTTTTTTTTTTTTTAATCATTCTTACACATTGCTGTGAGATCATTGTTAACAAGACTTTTTTGCACTGTGGACATTGAGGTTTCTGACACTAAGATTCAGGTGCTGAAAATGTTTGGAATGTGGTCACTGAGTGAGTGTGGCCGAAGCAGTAGAAATCATGGACCTTTAAGATGAGGTTCTTAATAACAGCTGCTAATAAGAGAAAGGATATAATCCAGATTCTAGAATGGTCCCTGAAAAAGAAATAACTTGAAGTCACTCCAGTCCCATTTATGACACTCTGCACTCTTATCATGTATTGAAGCAGTTGGGTCCGTAGCTTACTTTGTTCTCACAGATTATCATCTCCCTGAGTGGTGCTTTGTGTATCACTCATCATTACAGTCTTCTCCCAACATTTATATCATTATGTCACATATAGGGGATGTAAGTAATAAACATTCACTGGGTGAATAAATCTTGGAGGGACTGCTAAAATAAACGCATACATAATATTACACATTTAGGATATTTGTCTGCTCCACTCTGCTCATTTTTCAGTTATGAAAATTGATGCCAAGAAGACAAATAGACATGCAAGATCATCAGGCTGGAGGGAAATAAGGATTCAAACAAAGTTGAATACACAGCCAAGATTATCCAGAAGAGTTTGGGTTTCTGCTGTTACTCTGGAATAATTTTTAAAGTACCACTTTCACTACTGTCCTGTAGAAACTATATGGTCACCTAGTTATAACCCACATCTCTGAATGAAGCTTTGTGATTTTTATTTTTTACTATACCATTTTGTTCTTAATTTCTGAATAAATTATTTGAACATATATATGACTAAAAATATACCATAAATAAATAAGAAAATAATTCAGATTCAGGGACCGTTACCCCTGTGGGTCCTTTGATAATGGGTCAATTATATAATTTTGTTTGCAATAAGTATATTTAAAGTATCACTTATTTTTTAAATTTATAATCCAGATAATTATAGATAAATTAAACCATATTTATAATTGAAATGCCTATTAAATGAAATATAAAAATATATAAATATAAAGTTAATGAAAATTGGGGAAAGAATAAAAATAATAAAGTAGAAAAGTATACTGACAATTTGCCTGTGAAAAATCCTTATTGTGTTTAAGTTTATTCGGTCTCTCACTCTGAACCCCAAGCCATGCTGCATCCAACGCAACACTTCACGTCTTCATGCTTCTCCTTTGCTTTTGAAGTAACACTAACATCAGTTACATAAAATTCCTACCACTCCTGAAAACTGTACTATTTGCCATTTGTAATTATATAATGTTCTTATATTATAAAAATTGGAAAATGCAGATAAATAACAATTTTTTAAAATCATCAAACAGAAGCAATCATTGTCATTTTTCATAGTGAATCCTTCCATATTTTTCTTTATGCTTATATATTGTGTATGGTAATGAACCATGATCCTGAATCCACAAAGCTTCCATTCAAATCTAGACTTTCCCACTTATATGACTTTGGGTATATAACACAGCCTCTCAGAAGCTCAGTTTCCTAAGCAAAGCAATGAGAATCATGATTGTATGTATCCCATGTGGCTTTTGTATATAATACATATAAAATGCTTAAAGGACTATGTTTATAATGCTTTGTTACCATTACATTGAGACATGAATGCTATACATGAAAATTTTATACAATAGTATAAGTGCATTTACATTAAGTACAAATACATTTACTTAACTGATATCATATCTTAATTGCTATACATATTCTCTTGCATGGATACTCTATATTTTATTGGTTAGTATTATTGGACTAATGTTAAAAGTGTATTTTTTCCTGTATTGTGCCATGTATAATGTGCAAGCACATTTTTGTGTGTATAATACATGGGATTATTATTCCCAAGGTACATAATAACTATACCCATGTATAATGTACATCCTCATTTTCCTCTCAAAAATTTGGCAAAAAAAATGCACATTATACATGGCAAAATGCAGTAACTTTTTTTAAATTTATTTTTTTTAATTTATTGTTGTTCAATTACAGTTGTCTGCATACTCTCCCCTCCCCTCCCCCTCCAATCCCACCTCCCTTCCCTGCCTCCCTCCCCTGCCTCCCTCCCCATCCTTGGTTTTGTTCGTGTGTCCTCTTTAGTGGTTCCTGAAGACCCTTCTCCCCATTGTCCCCTCCCCCTTCCCCCCTGGCTATTGGTAGATTGTTCTTAATTTCAATTTCTCTGGTTAAGCTTTGCTTGCTTTTTGCTTTTGTTGATTATGTGCAGTAAACTTCAGGATCACAATGATGAATTTGAAACAAATGAAGTTACCAAAGAATACACATACATGGAAACATAATACAAACACATAGTAAACATATTTGAAGAAGCAAGGAAATGATTAATGTTTAGGATAAGGATTACTTCTGTTATTCTAAAAGGAGGAGGGAGGAACATAGAGGAGAATTCAAAAGTCATGGTATTTATCTTTGAACCTTGGGTACAAGGCTGTTTGTTTTGTCATTATTCTTTATACCATATGCAGGCTCATAAACATTCTGTTGTCTGTACTCAATATTAAATGAGAAAAATACAATATTTAAAATGCTAATTTTGTACATATCATATAATATATGTACATTGTAAAAAAACCCTTTAACATTTAAATTTTAAATCTTACAAAGTGTATGTATACAGAAGCAAATAAAATTTTAGCTACAATGTTTATTCCAAGATTATATACCATGGCAAAAATATAATTTTATAGCTCTACTTCAGCAATACTATATTTCACAAACCCTATTATTTTTTGCTCTATCTCCCCATTGACAGCCAGTCTTTTCAACTCACTCTCATTCTCATGCTCCGCTCATTTCCTTATTTTGATCTGGTAAATCTGAAAACCTGTGGAACTAACTATTTAGTTAATATTCTCTGTGCATAACCCCAAACAATTAGACATTATAACAAATATCACAAACCTGGGCTGATTCATTTTATTTTAAGTTAAGTTTAAATTTACTTTAAAACATAAACCTCAACTAACCTCTCAATATTACTTGAATGTCTTACTGTTTGCCAAGTAAAATCATTTCCCCATTCTTCAAAGTGATGACCATCTGATCTTTTTCTTAAAACTCTAACGTTCTTTTTTTTTTTTTTAAACTAACTTTAAGGCAATGTCCTTACATTTCACTGAGTAGAAATATATAAAGTAGAAAATATCTCATCTTCCATCCAGGAATCTGCACAGAACATTGAACCAGTAACTAAGTTATCCATTGCCCCTCCCGTTGCAAAAAAGGGAGAACGTCTGTTCTTCTCTGAGGCCAATAGTGTGTCTTCTGTTTTCTCTTTCTCAGGGACTATTTCAGGTCTGTTGCATTCACCATCATTGCTCTCTGCCATGCAATTCAGTCATTTCCAGTGCCTAAACTTATGTCTGTCCATCTGTCTCTATGTAGACATTTATTCATTTTGGTCTTCATTATACAAATCAATCTTTTAAACACATCTCTTTTAGACACTACCTTAGACCTCTAACCCACTTCAATAAGAACAAGAACAACATTTTTTTTCTACAAAGAATAGCCGCTATTATTGTTTTAGTTACTCTTTAGACCTATCCAGACATCACTCCTCTAATCTGCTTTCCTTCCCACCAATTAAGTACAAGTTCTCTCCTGAGACTGTTACCACTTTCCTGTACCAACTCAGCAGATATCGCCTTCTCCTCCTAATAAGCCCTCTTTCAGGATCATTCCACAGGCTAATCACTTGCTTTTTTGAAATTTATTTTTTTTCTAACTCTGTAATAATATGTTCCCCTGCATTACTTTTTATCCAAAGGGCCCTCTCTGTTCCTCTACTTCCTCTGGTATGGAGGTCTTGACGTTGAGTTTGGCCCTGGACCTTCCCATGCCATCTAAATGCTGGGCATATGCAAATCTATCTCCACATGCAACATTTTTCATTAATCACTGTGTTGTATACAGAGGGACCTATTTTTCTATTTTTTATTTTTTAAATATTTATTCATGAGGCTTAATACATTCTGAACAGAACTCATTATTTATCAAAACCACAACTTTCTCACATCTTTAAATGATAATTTCTTGAGCCAAAACACACAGATTCTATCATCAACCATTTTTAGTTTTTAATTCGAGCTCTCAACTAAGCAGCAAATTTCTCTTATATCCAAAAGTTATTTCATTTCAGTTCACTTCCTTCTTCTCCTTTGCTGCCATCTTGGTCTTTTTGTTGATTATATCTCACCTAGACCACTAAAAAGTTTCTGAAGAACTTTTCTGCACACTCTCTTGAGCTCAGTCATATATTCTTCAGATAGTACATAGAGAATTACTTTTAAAATTTGAAAGGTGTATTACAAAAATTGTTTATAAATTAATATGAGACAATGTCTTTGTAAACTTGGTGTGGGAAGAGTTCTTTAGCAGCAAAAAGTAATAACCATAAGAAAAAATATTGATAAAATAGTTTAATTAAATTAAGAAGTTCTAATGTTCAGCCCTGGCTGGTGTGGCTCAGTGGCTGAGCACCGGACTGCGAAGCAAAAGGTCGCAGGTTCGATTCCCAGTCTAGGTCACATGCCTGGGTTGTGGGCCAATCCCCAGTTGGGGGCACATGATATTGTGTGCCCCACACACAGAGGGAAGGCAACCATATATTGATGTTTCTCTCCCTCTCTTTCTCTCTCCCTTCCTCTCTCTAAAAAATAAAATAAATAAAATTTTGTTATGGAAAAAGGAAAAGGCAAGTCTCATGTTGGAGAAGATATTTGTTATTCATATATCAAACACAGAATGTATAATACAGTGTATCAACAAACTGAATTAAAAAATCAATAAAGGAATGAACACTGCTCAATTAAAATAGGTAAAATATTAAAAATGAGCCTTAAAAAAGTGGATATCCACCTTTAGCCAAATTATAGACAGTTATCAGGAGAGAAACGTTGAATAAGGTATTACTACCATGTTAGCTAAAATTAAAAGAACTGACAAAATTATGTCTTGTGAAGAATTTGGAGCAACTGAAATTCCCAAATACGGCAAATAGAAGCATAAATTTTTACAACTGCTTTGAAAAACCAGTTAGCCAAGTGAAAACACAACACAGTAATCAATTCATTGTATACACTTACGAATGTATCAAAATACATTAAAGGGATCTTACAGAACTACTATTCATAAAAGTTCCAACCTGGAAACAACACAAATGCAAAAGTACAACAAATGCATCATTATAATGGAATAGTAAACAGTAATGGGAAAACAAACTACAGCTTATACGAATCACAGGGATAAATCCCATAGACGTAATACTGAGGATATTGGCACATCGGGTTTATTTGAACACAAGCTGAAAGTTCTAAGTAAAAGGATTCTCCGAGGAAGAATAAAGGCATGGGATATGCTATAAACATCTCCTTATTTCTTTTAGGTCCCTTGGTTAATTTTGTCTCTTTAGCGTAGTTCACAGCAGATATTGATTGATATTTGAAAAGATCTCGGCTGGTGTTACAGTGAGAAGAATTTCATACAAGATTATGCCATTAGAGTGACTTATATATTTCACACCTCTGATGTTCTAAGTTTTCAAATTGCTTTTTAAATATTGTATTCTATTGTGTAATTTTGAGAGGTTGTATAAGAGATTGCTCTATAAGTGACATTATAAATGTTAAATCATACTTTTCCTAAATTTTAAATAAGAAAAAAGTTATATGTTGTTTAAGGAAGTTAAACCAATCTGTAAGTTAAGTGACAAAAACTATCATACGCCAGTGCAATTATCTATTGTGTAATGAATCACCCTAAAACTTGGTGGCTTAAAACAAAAATAAATCAAATTTATTTTTATCAGGCAATGTATATGAAACTAATTTCTAGCAGGTGTTTTACCATCAGGGATAAAACACCTGTTATAAAATAGACAATCAATTCAGTACTCTAAATCTGAAAAATTATCATCCTAAATTCACACTTTGATGCTGTAGAGTCAGAATGATAATGATTTTGGAGCAATATTTCAATAAATAATTAGATAATAATAATGCTGTCTATATATTTCACAGAAAAATATCATAATCCATGTTACTGAGAGCACATCACCCTTTTTTGTCTTGCTGATTGTTCAGCTCCATCAGAACAATTTATTATGCTAATAGAAAGGACAATGGAAAAGAGAGATTTGTCTGATATTGGACTATACATAAAACATTTCAGTTGGAATTTGTTTTTAAAGATTTTATTTTTATTTATTTTTAGAGAGAGGGGAAGGGAGGGAGAAAGAGAGGGAGAGAAACGGCAATGTATGGTTGCCTCTCACATGGCCCTCACGGGGACCTGGCCCACAACCCAGGCATGTGCCCTGACTGGGAATCAAACTGGGACTGCTTGGTTCCCAGCCCACGCTCAATCCACTGCGCTACACCAGCCAGGGCTGGAATTTGTTTTTAATATTGTTAGGTAGCAGCTAGGAATGAGTGGCCAGAGGGGAAATAAAGGCGGGGTTCTCACCATTACAATCTAACGAAGAACTTAATACAGGAGGCTGGAAGCAAAAGGGAGACCCGTTTCACCAATTCACTCAGCAGTCTTGAGCTCACTTTGATAAAATTGCCGGGTGCCCCGAACATTACAAGCAAAATAGCACAGGAGGAAGGCAGAGTCCTCGAGATCGTGCCGAGAAAAGGGGCTTCTGTAACAACCTTACTAGGATACTGAGTGCCCTGAATGTCACAAGCAGTAATGGTACAGGAAGGGGGCATTGGGAGTAGTCTGTAAGATTCTATGCTGTGAAAGCGAGTTACTGTACAATTTCACTAAGACAAAGAGTCTTTACAAACCGAGAAAGAAAGCTTTGGTAGCTGTACACCATTTCCAAGGAGGAAGGAGGGGGAACCTAAAAGCCAGTTGAGGTATATAACTCCAGAACCCCAATAGTCGGTGTACTCAGAGTAGCTAAGTACCCACTTGTAGTCTCGGCTAAAGTGTATAGAACAAACTCACTAACTAACAAACTTACTAACAACGTTCTTTCCTCTGTATATGGAGCATTTAGACTTGCCAGGTGCCAGCTTGCAGCTCCATACCTCTACGCATTTCATAAATAAACTTGCTATCTCATTTCCACTTTACATGCCTGGCTCTCACTTGAATTATTTTATTACAGGTGAGACAAGAACGGAGGTGGGGGAGAAAGGTCTGCCATGGGTCTCTCTCTCCCCACCTAAACATATTTTGGTGCCGTTACTAGGATCGTGACTCGGATTCCACCCTTTGCCTCCAGCCCTCCAGGACACAGTCTCACCGGCGATGTTTTATTGCCTGTTTCACCTTTGGGGTTAGCAGGACTCCACAGCCATATGAAGGAGAGGTATTCAGATATCCCGGGTCTTTGTCTGGAGACAAAAACAAGAATGAGATCAGAGATTAGAGCTCAGTTGCCTGGGCTCCAAAGACTGAATAGGCACATCCTTCCTCAGGTCCAAGTTCTTGGGAGTCCCAACGTGAGTGTGGGCATCCCAGAAGTGTCTGGGGTCAGTCCCTAAAACATTCAGAGTCCTCATAGGGAACTCCCATCACTGCAATGTAACTTTGGCTCATCTGAGGATGTGTGAAATAGGGGTTGGTCACCCAACACTCCAAGCTCCTCTGGCTGTTTTGGAAAACCAAGGGAGGAAGCGAAACACATAAGAGAGCAGGGGATGACCAAAGGTATAATGGCCATTGGGAGCCCCTGTCACAGAACAGCACACTTTTTGAATCACTACTCAAAATTCTCTAGTCTTTTCTGACTCTAAACCATGGCCAGGAAGCAATAAGATGGAATCATTAACCTGCTGTGAGCCTGTTGGATCTCTCCCACAGAGGAGCAATGTTGTATTTGCCCGGTGAATGTCTTAGTCTCTCTTCCTGGCCCCTTCTCGAGCATAAATCTGATGTTTCCTCTAAATTTTATGGTCCCTTAAGGAGACTTGCAGCCAGGGAAGCGGTGAGCAGTGGAAGCTGGACCCGGGGTAACCCTCTGATGTTGCCTCCAGAACCCTCTTTTCTAAATTACAGGTGAACGAAGGCAGCCCCGCCTTAGCTCACTCCTTTCTTGTCAATAAGTTTTCTAAGGAGCTAAAGCAGCTGATCTAGGCTCTCTCCTGGCACTTTCTCTACCCGAAGTCTTTCCTTTGTTCCAGTGTCCCCATAAGCAATAACTCTTCCCTCCTCCAATGCCCCCCCCAAAATGTTTTACTTCTGAACAAACTAAAAAGAAACAAACCAAGAAGGACTGTGTATATTAGAGAAAAGCTATACAATTAAAGAGGGTTTATAGAGATCTTGGGAGGAAACCATATAAACAAGCTAATGCAAAATTTGGTCAGTTCTTTTCATTATAATAAATGAGAGGAGAAAGTTTTTCCTATATTTGCCTAAAAAGTAAAAGTTCTGTTGAGTAAAATAATTGTGTATCATGGTATATTACATTAATCAAATGCTTAATTAACTTTCAAAGAAAATTCATGTCTCTCAATCCTAAGGGCAGACGTTTTGTCAACTTACATTAATATTCCATGCCTTTTATTATCACTTTAAACAGTCAAATATCATTTCATAATATATTCCTTAGGTCAAATGTTTGGCAAGCTTTCCAGCGTTTAAAAATTAAAAGTCTTTTTTTCCCTATGACTTGGGGGTATTTTAAAGGACTCCTGAAATATCTCAAGGATTTATTCTTTTTCTTACAAAATAGAAAAAAAAATTCTAGACAAATCAGGCTTATTTAATATATTTAAGGTACATGGAAAGTTTTGTCAAATAAGGAAATTATACAGTAATCTCCAAGAGTCTACAAAATTCAAACATACTTTTATTCATAATTCTAATAAGAGACCAGGGAAGTTACAGAAGGACTGAGCATGTGGCAGAGGGTTTGTGTAAGTCGTAGATGGTCTGTACAAGTTGAAGAAGAATTGTATAGGGCTGCAGGAATAGAAAAGAAAGAATTGAAGAGGTGAACAAGGGAAAGAATAAAGAAAAGAGACATAAAGAAGGAAAGGGCATTGGGATAGGAAACCTAGGAAAGGAAATGGGAACAAGGAAAACTCAAAATCAGAAAGGAAAGGAAAGGCACACAGAGAAATGGCAAACCTAATTTTTACAAATAAAAAGCTAAGAACTCCCTTAAATTGTCCAAAGGCAATCATTATTTCCAATAGAAAACACAGGTAAAAGAGAGAGTTGGGGACAAATAAATGAATTACTCAGCCTGATACACTTTGATTTACAATTTTTGGTGCTATTGCAATATGTTCTTACAAAAGCAAAATCCTCTGTCAATTGTAAAAGCTGATTCATGACCTAGCTGGGAATAACTTACAGATTGTCCTCTCCCATTGCTGCACTGTAAATGAAGGGCAACAGAAAGAAGACCTGCTAGGACTTACACTGATGCCTTAGCTAGTCATCATACTCAACAGCACACTTCAACCAGGAGAATACAATCCCAGATCAGGACCCTAACTAGATCTATTGAACTAGGACAAATGAAGGACAAGAGGGGAAGAAAAAAACCCTCCCCTTGCTCTGGCTGGTGTAGCTCAGGGGATTGAGCGCTGGCTGGGAACCAGAGGGTCCCGGTTCGATTCCCAGTCAGAGCACATGCCTGGGTTGCAGACCAGGTCCCCAGTGAGGGCCATGTTAGAGGCAGCCATACATTGCTGTTTTTCTCCCTCCTTTGCCCTCTCTCTAAAAATAAGTAAATAAATAAAATCTTTAAAAAAAAAAACTTCCCTCTTTGGGGGCAAATTAACTAAGTAAGGCTTCTCTAGTACACCAACATCAATTCTAAGTCTACTAAGGGCTGAGCACATCTAGAAATGCATTCACCCACTAAACAACCGACAGAAATAGTCTTCAGTGTTTTTTGTTTTGTTTTTTTAAACAATCAAGACAGGACAACAGAAGACCGAAAGCCATCACACAATAAAACAAAAGCTCACTTCTCAGTGGCACCTTTAAGCCTTACACCATCTCCAGACACCCAGCCCCAGAAATCTGGAGAAGGGGAGGGGCAGCTGCTGCCCACCCTGTGGGGCAGCCTGCATCTTGTGTTTTTCCCTTGCTGGGTCCCGCTGGTAACTCCTGTGAAGCAAAGTCAGAAAACAGTTGTGTCAGGGTACTCCTCCCGTTGGCTGAAGGAAAATAGTGACAAACACTGGAGAAGTATCCATCCAGAATCGAGGTGTCCTTTCTGGATACAGCAGGGTCTCAAGTTCCAGAACACCGAGACTCTTGGGGCTACACCCCAGGACACTGGGCCTTCTAGCCTATTGCATTCCCGCTTCCAGACATCCCAACATCCGTCCAGATTGGAGACGTCTGTTCTGTGTACTGCAGGGCCTCAGGTCCTAGGATGCTGAGACCCTCCAGGTTACACCCTAGACGTAGGCTCTCTAACCTTCTGGTATATCTTCCTTCCCCTTCTCTACCCTCGCCTTTAGGAAAAAAAAAAAAAAAAACCTCTAAAGGAAGTGTCCTCCATATCTTCAGTACTACTCTCATACCCTGGACATTCAACTCCATTAGCAACCCGCAGGCCTTCCCATCCTAGGCCCTCTCCACCTCCTGAGCTTTTACCATTAATTGAGGCTGAAAGATCGTATAACCCTCAGCTAGTACATAAACTCTTCTCCCTTGAAGAGAAGAGCTTAAACAAATCAAGGCAGATTTAGGAAGCTACTCCAACAACCGAGATAAGTACATAGATGCATTCCAACACCTCACCTTTGCTTATGAGTTAAACTAGAAGGACGCTATGGCTGTTCTGGGGAAGATCTTATCAGATCTCAGGCAGGAAAAGGTAATGAAGGAAGCCAATAAATCTGCCAACAATTTACACCTATCTGATATCAAATACCCCACTGGAGATTCAGAAGTTCCACCTATAGACCCTAAATGTGAATAAGAATTCAATAATAAACCCTCTGTGACACAATTACTTATAAATAAACACAGAGGACTTGAGAATCAATAGCAATTTGACTGTGCATTTAATATAATATGGACTTATCTGCATGGGACTAGCACAATGCTAAGATTTAGATTATCTTCTTAAATGTGTTAATAAAGACACTTCTTGAATTAAGATTCTAACTGATGTTTATCATGGTGAACTCCAAATTTAACTTTTTACACTTTCTGACAATATTTTATTTTCTATTTTAATCCCCAGTAATACCCCCCCCAAGGGAAGGAAGAACTCATATCAACTTTCAAGTGCATGATTATAAATCCATCCTTTTGCAAAAGAGAAAATACGGAGGAATACTTATCATGGGAGATATTTACTGTAGGAAGGGAAACACTGTGTCCAGGTACTCCTTCATGAACACACAGACTTGTGACTCTGAATAGCTTCTTTCCATTCCACAGCTGTACTAAATGCGATTCCAATGCCATTCCAGCCACTTAGGTTATGCCTATACACTAACAACATCAATAAACTGGTTGATTAAGCAGATACTATTAGGTTTGTTATATTTCAATATATGCTTTTAGTGCAACTTGGGAGAAAACAAATAACAACACTCCATTTTCCAAGGTGTTTGCTTTATGAGTGCTTAGACGATGACGATGTCTTCATATTTTACTTCTAGATCCCTTTCCCATTGACTCATTCAATAATGACAAAAGGGGCAGCGGAAGAGGTAGTCTAGGGAGTCTGAAAAATTTTAAGAGAAATACAGACTAAAACATTTTTAAAATAATGACTATAGTAGTGGTAATGACAACTGTTAATTCAGTAAGTTCAAACCATACCAAGTATAGTTGTAATTGCTGTACATTAATGAATTCATTTAATATTTATATTAATCCTCTTACCTGGAAAAATTGAGGCAAAAATGATTTATAATCTGGCTAAGGTCAGAAGGCTCATAAATGTTAGAGCATGCATTTGAACTTAGAAGACCAACTGCAGACTCTAAACTTAGCCACGATAGAATCACAAAAGATCAGGTGCAGTTGGGTGGTTCCTTAACATTTTCTTTTTGTGTGTGATTGGTATATACTTTTTGGTTTTGAATTTAAACTGTGTGTGTGATTTTAAGTGTAATTCTGCAATTAAAGAAAAAAGACATGTGATTCAAAAATCAAAATTTCTTAGAAAATTATGTGAAATCTATTCTAATATTGATGTTCTTTCTTATTTCATATGAATATTCTTCTGTTCTTATAAAATAGTTTTACTTATTATCTTTCAATTGAATATATATATGTATATATATGTGTATATACACATATATATATATTCTTCAATAAATGTCTTAGACTACTGGAAAAAATTTAAAAATACAAGAAAGGATGATGGTTTGATACTTTGAAAATACCATAAAGGGATCTTCTGAAGAAGAAATTCTTGGTTGTTTAGAATGGTGGTCCCATAGTTAAATATACAACTGACTAATTTGTAGGGTAGCAAATGAATAAAATTATATCTCTGTTAAGTGATTGCTATACCTTTTATTTATAATCTTTAAATTGATTACTTAAGTAATTGGATTATTTTTGTTTGGGTAGAGTCTTGTGTCTGAGCTCCCCACCACCGCCCCTGAATTGAATCACACGTAAATCATCTGGGGTAATTTCCTGTGCACATGTATGGTTGAAAATGTTTAAGTTGATTCTCAGGTGAGGTTGTTACATTACAGTTTAAGAAGCACTGTTTTTTCTAAGTCTTTATGAATTACATGATGTTTATACTAGGAAGTCAAGAGAAAGTTTTTAATACTGAAGAGGACAACACATTCATTTTAAAAGTTTCGTGAACCAATTCACTGACATGTGAGAAGATGCAAGTATGGCTGCCCCTAGAGGCTTGATCCCTTTAAAAACAGCAAGGAACTGGCTATTTAGGTATGATATAACTTTTTCAAATAGATCACCACTTCAGAGCATCTCTCTTTGTTTAGAAATTTTCTTTAATCACAGAGGCCAGAAAGTTTCACTGTGACGTGGTTGTCTAGATATTTTTTCTCCTCTTTCCCATTAAGTATGTAGGGAATGATAGTGGCAAAGATTTCTCTAGTCTTCTGTGATGAACCAGGACAATTATGCCCTGAATACAGGAAGAGGACCCCCCAAAACCGGAATTATCTTATGGAGGGCGGGCCCCTTCTAGGACAGGCTTCCTCCAATAGGGGAGTGTTCTAGGAACCCATCTGCATCAGTGTACCAGCTGGTGGTGTTGTGAGAGGCTGTGCTTGACTTCAGTAAATTTTTTGAAGACTCTTTCAACGTGCCTGCCCATTTCATGATGAGTGGTTTATCAGTGAACTTGCCCACATGCACTGAACGCTCAGTAGTATTCAACCCAAAACAGCATACTTCCATGCCACACCCTCCCTGTACACTCAATATTGCCCCGAGCAACTTTTGTTTGTTCGTTTCCCTTGATGAAAAAAGTCCTCAAAGGGAAACGTTTTGCCAGTGTAGAACAGGAGAAACAAAAATGGCATAAGCACTAAAATTCATCAAAATCCATGAGTTCAAAAACTGTTTTGAGCAGTGGAAAAAACATCTCAGTAGGAGTACTCCATCAAATAGAGATTATTTTGAAGGTGACTGAAGTTTAAACATGGAAGAATAAACACTCTTTTTTTTTATAAATACATTCTATTTTGGGGGTCCTCCCTCACACATGCCCTTGTAGTTGAAGGAAACTTCTTGAGGGGAACTGTGCACAATCTATCATCTTATTTATCTTTAAATTTGGTTGTAGCTTTTCTTCCATAGGCCGCATTTTGCTTTCCATCCATGTCATCATCAACATATGTGTCCAAGCATCTTTTTCCATGACAGTTTGAAAATCAGACAGCCAGATCTCTGATTTTCCCTGGGAGTCTTCTGAGAAATGCAAACATATCAGGTTATTGCTCTTAGGACACCTGACTAGGGGTGTAAGTAAAAGGAGACACTACATTGTTTCTAATGCAGTTGGAAGAAGTCATGTGCACATACAGTATAAAATCTATGGGCGCAGACGCCCTTGCTTCTTTTCACAATGATGGTCGTTCTGACAACACAAATGACAACATTGAGCTGATTCTGTTCGTGCTGGCAATTTCTAGTGCAGAATCGTAGACTAGGACATATAATTATAGTACAAGGATGGGGTATCCAGAAGCCTCATTTGCTGCATTTATTTTATTCACACACAGATTTAGAATGGAATGTGATTACCATGGCATATATTTTATAGGCAATAACCATGAAAAGTTCTTTAGCACTTTATAAAATACTTTACCTCACTTGGTCCTAACATAATTTTGTGAGTTGAATACATACTATATGCCTTTTAATCTTGGGAATTGGAATTAATTGACTTGTCAAAAATGACTGAGGTGGCAAGTGAGTAAACTGAAAACTTAGCCTACTGGTACTGGAATTGCTTATTTCAGTGAAATATATTTAAAATTTCAGAATATCTTTGTCTTTTCAATGTTATAGCTTATAGTTTAGAATAGCAAAAATACATATTTTCAAAAAGTCTCTTCCATTTTACTATGTTCCTGAAAAATAAGTAAATATTTTCATCAACAAAAGAAGTTAAAAACTTCCTCTCAGAATGAAAAGCAGTACTTCACATAGACTACACTTGACTTAACGAAAAGCTGTAGGAGTTAGGAATGCCTTTGAAAGTATGTAAAGGAACCATATGCTGATGCTAATTAGAAATTCATTTGTACTCATGAAAATGGTATCTAGAGAATCTAGTTCAAATGGATGAAGTTGCTTAAGGAACTCTTCACGAACCTATTTTTTGTTTGTTTCCTTCTCTATGAAAATTTAGTTCTCATTATTTTAATATTACTGGTGTAAACTCAGGCAGTGCTTCCACATTTTAAATAAGAATAAAAGAGAACTGCATAGGTTATATTGTTTAGAAGTGCCAATCTTATCTCTTTTACTTTTGTTAACGCCTCATTCACAGCGACTGTGTCACGTGATCAAATTTATTTGCAAAAGGCTCTGAAGTCTAGAAATTATAATAGGAGACTTTTTTGACTAAAACAAAGCTAAGATTTTTATTTTGTCAAACAAGAAAAGATATGTGTATTGGGCGTATAATTAGGAATGTCTGCCATAGAACCAATAATGATGCCTTTTTCTCCTTACACCATTACATAACGAGGAAAATTCCATTCTCAACGCTAAACATTTTCAAGCTCATGGACTTGTAGTCAAAGATGTTGAATAAGAAGTTTAGTGCACACCAGATCCTCCTATTGACTCCATCACCAAGAGACTGAAGAACCAAGATGTCAAGAAAAGCAGATAGAAGCAAAGATGCTCACCTTACTAATACGGGAGATCAAGGCAAGGGAATCTCTTGTACTAGCAGAGCTGAAGAGAGAGGTATAGAAAATATCCTAATGAAGACTTACGTATATATTTTCCTTAGTGGTTGTGAGGTGTCAAACTGCATCATCTCTGTATCACCTCCCAAAGAAACTTTGTACTATACGGTGTGTGGGGAGGAGGCAGGGGAGGGGAAAAATTGTTGAGCCCTGCATTTTGTTGTCGGGGATGAAAAGATGGATCTAATGGAGGTAAAGACATATATCTGTCATAGGTTTAATAGAAAATATAATTATTTTCCTCTCTATATAATGTTCCTATAACACAGAGGCTTTAATATATATATATTTTAGCCAAAACAATATCTGACATAGCCCAAGGATTAAATTTAGAATGGATGGATCTTCCAGTGTTGAATAAACATTATTTCTACATTAGTGTTAAAGGGAATTTGCCGTTGTGATTTTAGGGTCACAGTATCGCACAAGTCCAAGGGTTGCATTCACTTATTATGATACATGAATAGCAACTCCTTAAGCAGAATTAAGTGACTGATAAAATCAGGGGCTGTGCAATACAGAGCCTTGAACTCTCAGAATGAGATTATTTCTTGTGGAAATAATCTATGTTGCCAATTAAGAACAGATTCATACACTTTAATAATTATATAAATAGCAAGTCATCCAAGTATAGAAAGCAGCCAGGAAAACAGTTTAGCCTGGATAAACACCCACACACTTTCCGGAAGGGTAAGTTAATACTTCACCAACTTTTGGGGTTTAATTCTTCTATAAATCTTCTTATAAAATCTGCAGAAATCAAAGACTTTCATTAACCCCATCTTCACTACAATATCAAAGTATTCTTTTACTTTAAGGAAGAAAGATAATTTGTGTCATAACATCAGTAAACTATATTTTTTGTTTTGATTTTTTTTTACCATCCTTACACAGTTTTGATTTGTGTATTTGTTGGAGATCCTATGATAAAGAGCTGGCTCAGTCATTGCGGTATTGACTACTGATTGTCCCTAATACCCATTTGTCCTATTCTTCCTCACCTCAAGGACCATTGATAGTTGACTACCCAGAGTAACCTAATCAGACTTTTCACTATGGAGTAGACACGTCGTTATGTTATAACCAATGTGTTGTTGGAAGACCTGGTTTAACTTTTCAGGATGGACTTAGTATCCCCTTGTACTTGTCATCTATACACAGATATAAAATTAAAAATATAAGTGTAGGTATTTATGCACATATATACATGCATATGTACATGTATGCACAGCCACACACAAAGATGAAACATCATTGTATAAATTTTGTGCTTGGGGAAAAGAGAGCAAACCGCATTTTGGATACGCTTAAAAATACTGGAATTTGTTCTTGTATGGAGCTAAACTATCATTTCCTTTATTGTGAACACAACTCTTATATATATATTTTAGAGGAAGAATCTGTGAAGTAGAATATCCTTTGGACTCAGCCTAATTTATGTGAAATGCTAAATTGTTAAGATTTAAATTTGTATAGATTTATTGTTATTTTATTTTGCATTAGTATAAAACCATTCCTAAAATTGGTGACTATAATCATGAAACAAAGATCACAACCAGAAATAACAGCTTAATAAGAAAGAAATGTATTGATAAAATGTCACTACAAATACCATCAAATTAAGGTCTTCACAAGGTTATACTCTTTTAAATCTTTTTTTCTCAATAGACTGAAATAAGATTAAATTAGACATTGGATTCAGAAAGAAAACTATATAGCTTAATTTGAATACTTCATTCCATGTTAATCTCATTCACATTGGAAATGTCCTTAAGCTATTTTTTTGAAAAAAGAAAGGAACATTAGGGTTAGGATAAATTAATGTTGCAATACATAGATAAGCAAAATAAATTTAATTTTGGTTAAAGTACAATTTAGTATTTTAATGGTTATGGAATTAGAAAAATACTAATACTGAGATATGTATTTCTATCTATTATTTTAAATTTAATAAATAATGGATGCTATATGGAAAGGAAAAGGAAAATAAATTGGAAGTATTATGCCCAAAATTTTAAGGTGATAAATGTTTCTATATATATTTTAAAGATTTCATTTATTTATTTTTAGAAAGGGGAACGGAGGGAGAGAAATATCAATATGTGGTTGCTTCTCACACATCCCCTACTGGAGACGAGGCATGTGAGCAACCCAGGCATGTGTCCTAACTGGGGAATCGAACCGGCAGCCCTTTGTTTGCAGGCTGGTGTTCATTCCACTGATCCACACCAGCCAGTGCAAACGTTTCTATATTTTATAGATGTAGAAAATTATTAAATGGTTTTTCTTTTTATTTTTTAGGCAGTCTGTGAGTCTTAATTACACAAGCATTAATAATCGGTTATAACCTATAGTGTAATTCTGAGATTTTCAACAGTGCATAAGGAGAAATCTAAGAACCCTTGTGAAAATAAAGACTTTTCAAATATACATATAACTTGTTGATATTTATTGATATATGCTAAGCTTTAATTCTCATATCTAAATACAAAAGAGATGGACATATTTTTTCAAATATATTTGACATTAAACAGTAAATCACTGTTTAATTAGGCTCTTTCATCTTAGTATTTTCCCTGAAACTCATGAATCATTGTTGAACAACTGTAGATTCATAAAATAACTATTAGTCTTTTTTCGAAGATTTTATTTATTAATTTTTTTAGAGAGGGGAAGGGAAGGAGACAAAGAGGGCGTGAAGCGTCAGTGTGTGGTTGCCTCCCACGCGCCACCTACTGGGGACCTGACCCACAACCTAGGCATGTACCCTGATTGGGAATTGAACTGGTGTCCCCCTGGTTCACAGGCCAGCATTCAATCCATTGAGCCACACCAGCCAGTGCTTTTAATAGGCATTTTTTCTTTTGCTTCATGTAAATAGAGAAATACCTACTCTGTATCATCTATACCTAAGTCATTATCTCTATCTATTCCTAGATACAGATTTTCTAAAGCTAGAGTCTGTCTACAACATAAACATCTGAAAACTGCACTTGTTATGATTAAATTGTGTCCCCCACCCCAGAATTTATATGTTGAAACTTTAACACCCGATGTGACCATATTTGGACATAAAGCCTGAAAGGAGGTAATGAAGGTCCAATAAGGTTATAAAGAGTGAGGCTATAACCTGATAAGACTGGTGTCCTTGTAAGAAGAGAGACACCAGAGGTTTCTCTCCATGGTGCCCACAGAGAAAAGGCCTTGTGAGGACACAATGAAAAGGCAGCCGTCTATACCCTATGGAGAGAGATATTACAGAAACCAACCTGCTGGCAGCTTACTCTGGGACTTCTAGCCTCCAGAACCGTGAGAAAATGCATTTCTGGCATTTAACCCACACAGTTCATGACATTTGTTGGGGCAGCCTGAGAGGACCAAGGCAAGATTTATCCAGTTGACTTTAGAATAATCCTGATCAAAGTTTCTTATGTTTAAAACCAAAACTTAAACATAGAGTTATTTGAAACAAATGTTTGTACTGTAATTATAATGGATGTGGATGCAATAATTTTATTATTTTGTATTAAGTGAAAGAACCATTTCATATTTATGCTGGACTAATCAAGAGTCATCTCCACTGAAATCTGTTATTGTTCATAAACACGTCCGATCTTCAGTCATCTCTGTGTCTCTGCGATGGATGACCCTGAGAATATTGTCCTCATGGTCTCTACCAGCTTTAAGTTAATCTTCTCCAAGCCCATTCAAGTGCCATCTGCTCCATGACAACACTGGGTCATACCAGTGTGTATTGATTCTTATCTTCTGGACTTCCCAGGATTTAGGTGAGCGACTATTTGATTTAGTATATCATTTCCATTAAATGATTTTTTTTAAAGTGGTTGATTCCAGTGGAATATCCATGTTTTTTTTTTTTTTTTTTTTTAAGATTTTATTTATTTATTTTCAGAGAGAGGAGAAGGGAGGGAGAAAGAGAGGGAGAAAGAGCAATGTATGGTTGCCTCTCACATGGCCCTCACTGGGGACCTGGCCCACAACCCAGGCATGTGCCCCGACTGGGAATTGAACTGGGACCCTCTGGTTCCTAGCCCGCGCTCAATCCACTGAGCTACACCAGCTGGGCCATTAAATGCTTTTTAAAAGACTGTGTCTAATATCAATCTATTTCCTGGATAATAGATAAGAATGTGATCTTTGGCTTCAAACAGATGTGAATTCAAACATCTGCTCTTCTCAATAATGATGTCTGTGCCTTTTAAGAAGTCATTTACTGGGCACTCAGTATTCTCTTTTGTATAACTAAAAAAACTCATGGACAGGAACAATAGTGTGGTGAGTGTCCATTGCCAGGGAGGGAGGGGAGGTTGGGGAGTGTGGGGGGGGGACTAAAGGGGGTAAATGATGAAGGAAGGAGATTCCTTGGAGTGGTGACACACAAGTGTGCAGATATGTCATGGAACTTGCACCTGAAACTTGTGAATTTGTTAACCAGTGTTGTCACCTCAGTAAATTCAATAAAAAGAAAAATGTAAAATAAAAAGAATAGTTCCACTCATCTCAATTTTTTTTTTAATAAGTATAAATTGTTAGGCATAAAATGCTAAGCCTTTTCTGACACAGAGTAGGGGTTCAAAATGCATTATCTATTTATATAGTTTTCACATTATTATGGTTTTGTGATTTTTATATTAATAGATACTTCACTAATACTTATGGAATAAACTAATTAAATAATTAAGTCTAACTAGTATTTAAAAATATCATTTTAACCATACTATTCACAAACCACAAATTGAAAGTTACCAAAATATAAAGAAATTAATATCATTATCTCTATCTTTAGAAAAATTTTAATTGAGATAGAGAACTTTAAAATTTAAAACTATGAAAATGGAATATGCTAAATTTTACATTTATGCACAAACAAAATTGGGTTTCAAAAGTGAGAGCAATACTTTGTTCTTGAGAAAAATACTAGCATATGGATTGTATTTGAGTAAGACTTTATGGAATTGTAATTATAATTCTTTGAAATGAGTTATAGTAATTTCCTCATAGAGAAAAATGCCTTTGGAGAAAGCATAGCATTCTTGCAAAGTGGCATATTATATGATTTGTCTTTTTTGCATTAGACTGTGCAAAAAGAACAGAATGGTGTGATTAAAAAAGGAGATTTGGCAGAGGATGAGGTCAACTTTGAACGCCTGGCTAAAGTCCTAATCCGATGTTGGCAGACAATCATAGAGAAAAATGTGCATTAGCAGTAGCAGTATATGAGAGGGTACAGGTTGTCAAAACCAGAGGTGAGGGACAGGTAGCACTTTAGGGAATCATGTCCATAGTGTAAGGTAATGGATAATGAAGATTTTACCTCGTATAATGAGAGGAAGTGAATTTAACACATCCAGATTAAAGATGAATGTTTTGCCAGGAGTGCATGTGAAAAGGAAGACAGGGTGCGTGTTCAGAGAAAGCCTTTCATTTTGTTTACAATTACACAGACTGTTGGGTCGGGTCGTGCTGGACACGGCTCCTCCAACCCCCGTGATGGAAGGTTAGCCGGAGGGCCCCGGCCAGAAGGAGTTTGTATCACTTTGGAAATGGGTTGCAATTCCTTCCTTATCTCCTTTTGGGAGCATCTTCTTGTCCTGTGCGACAGCTAGGCTTTTTCTACACTTTTTCCTCTCTGCACGGATATACTGAGGTAATGTAGTTTAGAGTGACATGTAAGACACGCGCCCCTTTGTCTGGGACCTCTAAATCAAGTCTCAGACTCAGGAAGGCACCATCCCGCTTCGCAGATCTGCAGCCTTCAGCGCCCCCTGTAACAGGAGTAACAGAGCCTGTGTCCGCTCCATCCCGTCCTCTGGTTTCATTCAACGACCCCCGGGCGACCTCCTGCGTCACACAGACACGTTTATGAGAATTAGATTTTCTTATTAGTTCCATGTCTTAATACTGATTTAGAAACATGGGAGAAAACCTTATGAAGGGCTCAAAATAAATAATTATATGATTGAAAATTAACACCCTGACACAAAGTTAAAGGAAATGGCATTATTTATTAAGGTTTGAGAAAAGTGAAAAGCTGCTCACCACATATTTTTTAGGACAATATTATTTTACATAAGTATGAAATAAATATTACTCCATCAGGCAGATGTCAAAAACAAGGAGGATAATTTGTTATCACAACATTCACCATGACATTACTGATAAAATTGAACATACTGCTTATGATTTAATTTTCTTTAATTTTGAATATTCAACTGCATACATGAAAGATGTGCTTGTAAGAAAAAATGATAATTCGCTCTCTTGTTAGTATATATGCTACTCTAAGATGAGTAATTAAAAGGGATTTTCACAGTCCAAGGAAATTTTGTGCATTTTCAAAATATGAAAAGATTTATTCCTTACTGACTGAGACATAGCAATAAAAACTATAAACATAATCTTCTTACACTCAAATATTTCCTTCCAATTTAGAATTTTGAATTTGGTTTTCACTTAAGGAATAAGCCAGCATGGAGTAACGGCTTGCCAGCACAATGTGTTATTTCAATCACTTTAAGAATAATCCTGTTCTCATGGGCTTGATTTCAACCAGGAAGCTTTCAGCAATGAGGCAAAGAGACTGGCCAAATTTAATAAGGCTGACAGGTTCTGACTTATTATCTGCTCCACTCAGGGATGGCAATCTCTTTCAAGTGACATAAATATGAAACCCAAGAATAAGTGTTTACCTGACTGACGGTTTTTACTCTAAGTATTACGTTCCAAAACAGTGGGGGGGGGCAGGGAGGAGTTATCAAATAAAATCAAAAGCAGCATTATTTTTATCCATAAATAATAAGTAATTAATAAGAAAGTCATGCAATGAAATATTTCAATATAGTCTAAACAGTGACTTCTTTCCATTAGCATTCGAGTTTTTTTGTTTTGATTTTTAATTCTATGCCTTTAGTTCCATTAGAACTGAAACTTGTCTACTTTAAGCTGAATAATAAAACTCACAGGCTAAGGGATTTATCTGACTTTGAAACAAAGAATGATGTATAGTCTTGACCTTTGATCTTTGTAGAATCAGAAAAGTTCACCCTGTGCAGAGATAGAAAGAAGTTTTATTAGGAAATGAAAATAAATCTTTTTATTATTAAAAATAATGTGAAAGTTTTATGCTTTGCAGCTAATTCAAAGTTACTGCAAAGTTACTGCAAATACAGCCCCTACGGTTACACAAAAACAGGAGGAAATCACCTATCACTTGTTTTTCTCTTTTTCAATAATTCCTCTCTTCAGTAGAAATTGGTGAATGTTTCCACTGAGGCTGTAAAGGCAAATCTAGTGAACCTGGAATGTGCATGCAATCATCATTGAAGTGAATGGCATTTGGCTAACATAAACGGAATAATTGTTTGTGCACGTTTATAATCAAATGCACTCACTTTCCAGGTAGCTCAATTAAACTGTACCTCATTAATTCCTTTGAGAATAAAGAAAGCCATCTTGCTAAATGTTAAATGACCTCAATCAAATCAGCTCAAAAAATGCACTGAAATTGAACTATCTTAAAAATTGACCTTGGGAAGCCTCTGTGTGCCATCATAATCCTTTTAAATTAAATTATCCCTTCTAATTATTTACTTGCTATTTAATTCCATTGGATTTTCTTTCATTTCAAACCTTTTATCTGACCTTTGCCATAAAATTTTCTACAGGCAGAGGGGGAAAAAGTATTCTTTCATTATAATGATGTACTGTTGATTCTGTATCTAAAGTCATTGTAATTCTGGAAGTTGTTCTAAGGTTCAATGGATGTTTGCCAGAATTTTAGTCTGTGAGAGTTAAGTACTTCTTGTTATATGGAGTGAGCAACACTACCTGTATGGGAATAAGTTTCCTCCCTGTACCAACCTAGAGCTAAAATCCAGAAGGAAAAGTAAAAGCTCCTATCATGCATGCCGGTAGTCTCTCGTGTCCAGGCATGCGCGTACAACACAGGGTAAACGCTTGTTTGAGGGACTGAATGGATAACCGTGCAGTCCTGAAATAGTAAGAATTATTCCCTTAAGCTACCCTTAAAATGCATGTTTATTATTTTGTGGTAATGGTGTGGCAATATAAACAAAAGTAATCTCTCACTTCTATCTGTACATTTATTTCTGATTTTTTATTATAATATTATTTTGAGAAAGAGAGAGAGATGCAGACATCATCTGCTTCTTTAAATGAACTTGCAACAACTTTTAAAGGATTAATAGACTTTTTTGATGTCTAGTGCAAAATAATTGTTAATTTAATTTGGAAAATAATAAGTACAAATGATGATCAGACAACTCAGAAACACTAGACAGATGCATACTTCCTGAAAGCGTTTGATAGATATATTAAACTCTCTTAAAACTGGAAATGAATAGAGCTGTATACGGACATGATGCTGTCTTGTTTCATCAGAAATCTATTTTCTAACAGCAAGTTTTTTCTTTCCTTTCTTCAGCAGCCTACCCCTTCTCATATATTCAGTTATGCTACATTGCTTGAAGGTGTGCTTCTATGAATCCTTAACATGTTTTTGCTGCCCTCTCTGCTTGTAATTACCCCCATTTCTGCTCACTTTGCAGCAGCAGTTGGGCATCCTGCTGTCTTCTATTTCCTGCACATGTGCAGCTCAGTAGAGCTGTGCTATGATGAATATTGTTTCAATGTTGCCAGAGTAGTTATATTACAGGACAGTATTTCTAGGAGCTGTGTTTCTATCACTGCTGTTCAGTTGTGCTCAGAGGTAGGTTGATGAAACAAACTCTGAAGCCATATATCTTATGGATTATAAGAAACTTCCAGACTGCACAAGCCCTGCTTAAGGTGCAGTGACTGCTCAAGTCCAGAGGATCAGAATTCCTATGAAAGTTACTTCTGAGCTGAACCCCACAAGGACTCCCCAATTGGGGCAAGTGTAAGATCGAGCCTTTGAGCTCCTGTGGATACATTATCCCTTTCTATTTACTGGGCATACCAAGAGGACAAAAACTATGGCTTATCTACCTAAATGTACCTTTTATGTTGCCTGGCAGAAGTAAGAATTCATTAATGCATTGATGGATTACACAGGAACTACATTATAAATTGACAAATGGGATAAAACTTTGGCAACATTAATTGCACTCTTGCTATTTCCAGTATTGCTTCCAAGTCTTCACTGGATCAATGGCTGCAATACCCAAAAAGGTTGTATTTTCTCTAGGAAACAAACACACAAAAATAAGCAGAGAAATAAAGGCGTTACTGAGTATCTTAACAGAGTTGGTAAAGTTCAAAAAGCAGAGACAGATATGTAATAAATCAGGTAATTTGAAATTTTCAAGGGGCAAGATTGTTAAAATAAAAACGTATTTATTTGTTTAAGCCAAAGGTTAATAATATGATGGACTCGTCATGATTCCTGTTAAAAAAATTGTGCACATGCATTGGGGGATATTTGTTGATTATATAAGGTTTTCCAACAAAAGGAAATAATCTAGGCAGACCCATACAAAGATCATACACAAGAGGGAAGAACAAGGAAGATCATAGCATCATAGAGAAAGGCTTCTCTGCTTGTCTCTAACACATTAAAAAAGAAGAGCTACGTTACAGGAAAAATGAGTTTGTTCAGAAAGTGTCTGAATCCCGCTTTCCCCACCTCTGATGATCCGGAAGCATGAAATATATTATTATAAATTGTCCAGTGTCCTTTAAAAAAAAAATCAAGGAAATCTAAGCGTGGGCTAGCGGAAATGGAGACATTTTACGTCTGATTAAGATACAGAGTAACCTTAGCGACCTGGTAGTCTGCAAAATAACAGGCTTGCACTTGTAAAAACATGTCAGTGTTATGGATGGTTGGGCAAGAGAGGGAGGGAGTGTCAGCTCGGCAGTGGGTAACCCGGGAATACAGCCTGAAAAGTTGAGAACAGATGCTGCCTTTAATGAAATATTGATAAAGAAGGAAAATCTGAATTACCTTCTTAATTTTGTCTATGTTCTTACGCCTTACCCCAATTTAGATCACCCCATACCCCATTTCCATCTGTTTATATCACAGCTAGAGAAAAATAAGAATTGAAAAGAGAGAAACTTACATTTACTAAGAAAACCTGGAATGGGCTGAGCAACACTGAAATTGGAAGTTGGGAGTTATATAATTAGATTTGTTTAGACGAAGACTATATTACAATAGTTTTTCATATATGGTTGGATGAAATGCAAAGCTGTGAAAATTTCCAACTGTAGTGGAGCATCAAAACTGATATAAACAAACGTGTAACTTTCTTATCAGTGCTTAGAGCAATCCTGAATCACTGCTCTAATCCTTTGTACTTCAGGGTAAACTTCTGTATTATAACCTTGGTCCTGCTGCTCCCACATCGCTCATGGCTTGGGCATTGTTGAATAGTTTTCACCATTGTTCCTTACGCAGAAGCTGACTCCTCTTTCTTCCTTCTGACCACCGATTTGCATTACCTCCTACAGCTTACGTTTTCACCATTTTCTCAACTCTTGAAACAAGACATTAATTTAAAATAAAATGTTAGAGTAGTGAAAATTTCTGTAAGGGATGTAATTTCAAGCTTTGGATCGTTGTAAGAATGAAATCTCTCTTGTGCAGTTTTACTAATTATCAGCTCATACTCTCTGTGATCTCTCTCAATATACCCACGTGCAGGCATCATTATTCTTTATCCTTTTAATGTTTCAATTTGCATGTACTAAGAACAGGGATATTTCTAAAATAACCTCATTAAAATTAATAAATTCATGAAATGTAACAGTAATACAATACTTTACTCTAACCTACAGTCCCTACTCCAATTTATGCCACTGTGCCAACAATGTCCTGTGTAGGGCTGTTCTCAGCACAGGATTTGTCCAGGACACACGTTGAATGCAGTTTGTCCTTTAGCCTTCTTTAATCCGGGACAGTTCCATAGCATCCATTTTTACTTTCATGACATTGAGATTTCTTGAAAAATGAAAATCAGTTATTTTATAGACTATCCATCTAAATTTGTCTGATGTTTCCTTGTGATTAGATTCAGGATATGCATTTTCAGCTGGCACACTTCTTAAGTGATGCTGGGTCCTTCTCAAGATGTCATGATAGAGGCCTAGAATGTTCCTTTTTAATTTTATTGATGATATTAATTTTGATCACTTGGTTAAAATGGTTATTATATCTACTTCATAATTACTACTTTTTCTTTTGTAATTAATGACTAATTTAAGGAGAGGCCCTATGTGACTATGTAAAAATCTTGTTCCTCATCAGATGTGTTCTTTCCTACTCTATTACTATTTCATGTCAGAATTAATTAGTATTATGTTGATTGTAAAGGTAATTATCTACTATATTCCTTTTCTCTGTATATTGGTTGATATAATACTGAAACAATTTATCTTCTTTACTACTTATTTGTTCTTTAATACATTTATGTGTACTGGATACATGTATGAATGTGTTTATTTTCAATATAGACTCCCAGATTCTTACTTTTATTGGTAGGACTAGTAATACCTTTATATAATTTGACCATAAATTGCACTAGTTTGGCTAGTTGGAAGCTTGCCGCACTGGGTCCTCCAACCCTTCGACATCCACCCAATGTTATCTTGAGGTTCTTCTGTACTGTCTGACACAGCAAGACATTGTCGTCTCATCATCCGGCTCCCCTGTCCCAGACAGGGAACCCCTCTTGGCTTTTTTCATGGGGTTCTAGTTTCTTTTAGTGGTTAATGCTATTTAGAAACTGTATTAGTACTTCAATTGCTATCTAGCTAGTTCCCACAAACTTCAGCAACTTATAACAATATTAAACATTTATTATCACAGTTGCTCTGAGTCAGGGATTCAGGAGTGCTTGGCAGGGAGTTTCTGGCTAGGATTTCTCATAAGTTTTCTGTGGGTAGTCCCCTGGGCCTATAGTAATCAGAACAGTTGGCTGGGGCTGAAGGAGCCACCTGGACCACTCACATGGCTGGCATGCTGGCGTTGGTTACTTGACAGAGAGACCTTAGCATGCCTTCCTTCCAGTATGGGCATCACCCCAGGATGGGTTGAGTGTGGTCTCTTGATGTGGCTGGCTTCCCCTAGAGTGCATGATCCAAGAAAACAGGATAGAACTGTTTATATTTTTTGTGACTTAGCTTTGGGAATCACATACTGTCACATCACCAGATCACTGACAGTGATCATCTCTTGGTCATTGAAGCCCTGATTCAGTGGGAGAGTGAATTATATGAAGGTAACAATATAAGGAGGTAAGGATCATTGGGTTAAATCTTAGATGCTAGTTACAACAGAATTCAAGAATCAATGACACCAGGCAGGCTCATTTTTGCTGGTGCACCATTACTCCAGGGCCTCTCAGCAAACAGTCAGAATATATATGTGTGTGTATGTGTGTGCATAGATAGATAGATAGAGAATATTTAGAGAGAGTATGTGTATAAATATTTGAAATTATGAGATGAGTTTTAATAAGAATTTACTCAGTAACTTCTTCAAGGGGCACACAAAGGAATCAGAGTTTCCGCATTCATATTTAATGAGAACAGTTCAAAGTTTGTTGGTTGTTCAGACATTGTTTAGACTAGCAAAGTAACTTATCCAAATGTTAATAAAACTTGTTATTTTCTTTCAAAAATATTTATCTTCAATGAAATTATTTTATTTGAAACATAGCAGAATTGATATGTTTTTCTTTGCATCAGTTTTTCTTTTTATAATTTTGTTTAAAGATTTTATTTATTTATTTTTAGAGAGAGAGGGGAACAGAGGGAGACAGAGAGGGTGAGAAACAGCAATGTATGGTTGCCTCTCCCATGGCCCTCAATGGGGACCCGGCCCGCAACCCAGGCATGTGCCCTGACTGGGAATTGAACCAGGACCCTCTGGTTCCCAGCCCGCGCGCAATTCACTGAGCTACACCGGCCATGGCTGCATTCAGTTTTTCTTTCCATCTGTCAATTTAAATTAATTTTAGGAATATTTGGAGTATTAAAAATTGATTCAGGTAGTCAAATGTACACAAAAATGCACTCACGGAAGTGTCATTCTTAACCTAAAAGATCACTACCGGCCCGGGGAACACCTGAGAAACCTCATGAGAAGCTCAACACAGAACAGTACAGCCAAGAACTCCTGATTTCTATTCAACAGAAATTGTGCGAGATGATATCTGTTTGTTATTACTTTAAGCTACTCTGTTTGGAGAATCTTGTTAAGTTACAGTTTATCTAGAACTCTTGAAAAATGACTGACTTCAGTTCTGGGATAAGGAAGCTACAAAATTAGCCAGAAATACCTGCTGTGCCAGAAAATAAGGGAATGATTAAAAATAATGTTGGGGTTGAGTCAAAAGATAAACTAATCAGCTTGAAGGAGTCTCAACTAGCCAGATAGGCACAATGTGAGCATCAGAATATACAAAGATGTTTATGAATTTTATGTCCTTGAATAGAGTAAGAATCTATAAGTTCACTTTGAAAATAAATATTTTCTTACAGACATACATGCCTACAAAATAAATAAATAGAAGAAAATCTTGATTATTGATTAATAAATAAAGAAGACATCATAAAGTTAGAAAATAATGTTTTACAGTGAATATGAAACAATTGATTCCGGTGACTGCCAGAGGGAGAGAGGGTGGGGAAAGGCAGAAGAGGTCAAAAAGGGGATGGATGGTGCCAGAAAGAGATTTGAATTTGGGTGGTGAGCACAGGATACAGTACACAGAGGATGTGTCATAGAGCTGTACACTATGATTTATTAAACGATGTCACCCCAATAAAGTCAATACAAAGTAAAACTTTAAAAAAATTACCATTAAGAAAGGCTTAATCAGCAGGAATGATGTCAACAATGACAGCATTTTGGAAAGAGCATCAAAGGCATCTGTTTTTGTGTACAGAGAAGGAGAGCACCCACTCTGGAAGTGTGTCAATCAAAAATGCACTGCCTGTGTGTCCTTTGCAAAAAGCACTTACATGTGTATTTAATTATTTCCCCTTTGTTTTTACCTAAAAGTCTATACACATGCATATGTACGTATATACATTTTTGCACCTTATTTTTTAACATACTAATACATCTTGAAATTTATGACATATCGATGAACAGATATGTGCCCTGCACCGCTCCCTAATACTCTTTTTTCTGGAAGACTTTTCTATAGCCTTGAAGATTCAGATTCAGGTGGTCCTAAGGTCCACTCAAAATTTCAGTTTCAGAAAGCTCCCAATGGTTTTTCCCACCCTCTAAGCTTTTCTCCCCTTCTCAAAGGAAAACTGCCTCATCTCCGACCCACTCAACTCCCTTCTAGTCATATCAAGACTTTTGTGATATTAGGATAGACTTTAACAGATTCCTCTTTGTTGCCCTATTATATGTCACAATGTTTCTCCTATTTTTTTTTTCCTTTCTCTATCCTCTTCTTTCTTTGTTTATATGCTTAGTTATCCCTCAATCCAAGACTTTGGGAACATTTGCTTCAACATTCTAAGTACTGCATTGTCTGATCTCAAAGGAATTCAGAGACATCTGTTAACTTGATAAATTTCCCTTAGATGAATTAATTGGGATTATGTTCAGCTACAAGAGACAGAAACTGGAGAATAGTCACTAATGCAAGATAGAACTTGACTGTATTCTTTTGTGCAGGCACGCTGAAGGCAGGTTGCTTATAGCTGTGTGGTGAGTCCACTGTGATCGCAGACTGATGTTTCCTCGCAGTCCACCGTGGCTCCTGCTGGTCTGTGAGGGGAGGAACAGGAGATGAAAAAGGGTGTGTCTTCTGGCTGAAGGCTTTTTGTAAAGCTCCCACAGGATATTTCTGCCCTAAAGACAATGCTTTGGTTACCCCTAGTTGTAATGGAAGCTGGGGACTGCATCTGTATTTCCAGTGGCTGTCTGCTCAGCCAAAAATTAGGAATTCTATTATTAAAGAAGTAGTTGAACATGTATCAGGGGACCACCAGATATGTTTGCCTCACAAAGTTATTTTGTGTCATTTCTAAGAGTAGGGTAGGAAAAAGAGAGCATCCATGTTAAAATTAAATTTAAATGAAAGGGAAAGAAATTATATAGAAACTAAACAAGGAAACAAAAAAATTAGTCAAGAAGGAAATCAAGAAGGAAAATCAAGAGTGAAGTCAAGACGGAAATTTTAGATTTCTGCATTGGGGACTGACTGAATAACAATGCTGAGCATTGACATGTACTTGCCAGATATTAGATTTAATAGATAGTATATACATTCATTTATAGCTTAAGGAGTTTGACTTACTGGTATGTGCATTCTGCTAGAAACTCGTAGTGTGACTTTCTTGTAGGATTTGAGAGACTTGAGAAAGCTTATACAGTAAATGAAACAAAACATTTTAGGAAGGCACAGAGAGAGAAGAGAGAGTAACTCAATGATGGTTGAAGGTCCTGTGATGATGAAGAGAGGTGGATTTGAAATGCAAGCAGAATGATGGTTTGAATGGCAGAAGAAGAGATAAATAATTCTTAGACATAAATGTGAAGCCAAACCTTGGTTTTATCAACTGTAAAAATTTAGGGCATTGTTTTTAGCTATGTTTTATAGATTAGAATTTTCAGAATAAAAATAAAAAAATCATAGTGGTAATTGGCAAATACAGGGGAAAGAAATCTTTGTATGCCAGATTTTCCCCTGTGCTCCTTTCATTACATCCTGGCTATCTAAAAATAGTTATCTAGGGGAAAATTAGTTTATGCCCTTCCAGGATTTATGTTAAACTATTGTAACAGCAGAAATTATTTTTGTCACCACCCCCTACCACTGAATTTCCACGCCACACATATACACAACATACAATATTGCATCATCGTTATAGGTAAAAATAATTGTGTATCACTGCAGGGATAGAGTTACATTCTATTTAAGCTCACGTGACAGTGCTGCTTAGGTCCCCAAGGCAAGAAACAAAAGAAGCCCAGGAACTTAGAATGAAAGAAAAACAAAATTACTGATGTTATAGGGTTTGGAGATGATTACATTTCTGATGTGAGGGATTTAATTTAAATAAAAAATGAAGTAAGGGCCCAATGTGGTTGAGAAGACATAAGGAGTATTAAAATATTATTCTCTAAGGGGGTCAAGAAATTGATGGTGTTTTGATGGAGCTTGGAGTTATCTGGGTGAAATAGGTGGAGTCAGAGTAGGTACTTGAATTAGAGATTATAGAGGAGCTTCAGTTATTGGGGATGGTATGGTCTAGAGTTTGGCTCAGGACGTGAGAGGCAGGATAGGGCACCAGACAAGCGGAGGAGAAGAAGCGAAGGGGCAGAGACATCAGGATGCTGTCAGGATGATCCATATGAAAACACAGAACTTCCATATTGGCAAGAGGAAATTAGAGTGGCAAAAAAAAGGGAAGGATTGTGAGTAACCTCGGGTTGACAAATGACGGATGCAAGGAGTCAACGGTATAATATACAGGTTGTTTTTAGAGAGGAAAGAAGGAGAACATTCAAAAATAGGAATGAGGTGCAACGAAGACACATGCGCTGCCTCTAAGCTTGGTGTTAGGAGAACCATGAGAAAAGAAACACCCAGTGGATTTTTGGGGGTCGTCATAGGAAGCCAAGTCCTAAAGGAAATGGATGACCATCAGGGAATTTTGCTGATCACTGTCCATTCCAGAAAATGCATTAGAAAAACTTTAGGAATTACTCAGTGGTAGGTAAACAAGTCAAAAAAGAGTTTGTATTTAGCTAAGGGTTGGAAATCTGGGGACTGAGAAATACCCTAGCAATTTCAGGAGTCTCATGATGACTGATTTGACAAGCCATAAGAGCATCCTGAAGTCAGCCTTGATGGTGTCTGGGGAGTGAGTAATGGAGGCAGGAAGCAGTCTGCTCCTCCGGAGGGGATGGGGAGGCTCGGGCTGGAACACACAGCATTCCTTCTGAACTTCTGTCTGTGACAGTGTCTGATCAAATTTCAACTCAGTTTCCAGTAGACAATATAAGGTTTTCTTTTTTTATTCCTGTTTTCTCAAATTATCTTTTAATGATCTTTAATATTCCATTAAACACCTAAATTATTTGTTGATTTTCTTACTCTCTCATTTCTAAGAGGCGTGTTCTTGATTCTCAATTCATAAGATCTTCATATATTGATGACTATATCATAAAAAGAGGCTGTTCTTTATTTCCAGTGAAAACAAGCACCCTTAGAAGGGTAGAATAAATCATCAACTAGAGGAAATATTTGTATTGTGGTAAAACTTCATGTGAAACAGATATTTTTTTTGTAATTTATAATGCATATCTGCTATAATAAATGAAAGATAAGCAAAAGTATTTGTACAATGTAAAATTCTATGCAAATATAAGTTTCATGCCATTATTAATATTAAGATCATATGGAAGATCACCATGATGAGAAATTTAGGCTGTAGCTTGAGACCTGTATTGAAACTCAGCCCCATCACTTACTTGCTTTATGATCTCTGGCAAACTATTTAACTTCTCTATGTCACAGAGATCCCATCTACAAAAATAAAAACAAAAAATCTGCTTCATAAAGTCACTAATTCATTATTTAACCAAATCTTTATCACGCATCAAATACTTGTATAGGTGCATGTTAAAGTGATACTTGCAAAGCACCTAGGGGAAAAAAGAAAACATTTGATATCTAGTGAGATCTCAGTGAGTATTAGATATTTACTTTTCTATAAATTTGTTAGGAAAACTTTTTTAATATAGATAACACTCAACATGCAGCTATCAAAAAGTTTAAATAATTATCACTTAAGAATATATCAGGCGGCATTTTAAACTTTCCAAAGCAGTGTGTTAAATGACTACTATCTTCTCATATGATCACATGACAGCAAAATAGATCAAGTTTCTATGAAAATCCCAACAAAATTATGCCTGCCATCTTCAATGTCTTTACCTTATGTGAGAAACCAATTCTGAATTATACAAAAGTGCAGGACTTTTCATCAAACTTAAAAATATACTATGAATGCATAAACCCTGGTTCATATATGGTATACTTAAATATTAAAGAAAGTCAAAATCCTTTCTGACAGTGTCTGACCTTTATGCTTATCTATTCTTAAAATACATATCGCCTATCAACCAAAGCTTTAATCACTTTCTCATTTCAGATATTGAAAGAGAGATTCCATTAAATCAAGTAAAGGTCATGTTGCTTTGAAATATAGATTATTCACATGCACTCTTTAGAGAAGCAGAGATTGGAAAGCAAACTCAATAGAGGCACCTTTCTCCTTACTCTTCAAAGCAATAAGTAAGCAGCCAAAAGGATTAAGGATGATTATGCTCAGCTTTCAAGCACTGAGTTCCAAACCAGATATGAAATGCAATTCCAGTACTCATGACTAGGGTCCATGTGTTGAAAAAGAAAGGACATACTTTGTTTCCCTGGTTTTCTTTTGAAGCATTTATTAAATATATTCAAGTTTAAGCAGCAACAGAAGCAATGTAAGATAAGTAGGGCTGTGTAATTCATCTGTAATTGTTCCATGAGAAGCAAATTGTTGAATAAGAAACCTAATTTCCAAAGCAAATGTGTAACATTTCTTTACTCTCAAGACCCCATTTGTTTTACTAAGTAGCTTTGGTACTCGGTAGTGGAAATTTCCTCTAATGGAAATTTGAATCCTATAATTCACGTTTGTTTCTTTTAGAAAAGGAATAATTTCAATTTCTTAAGGGATCAAAGGTGTTTGCTTTTTAATCCTCACTACTAATAGTGTTTTTCCTTACAGGGTTTACCTGCAGATGTTTTACAAATATGTGTAGACATTACCCATTAACGCATAAATGTGGGAAAAATTAATATACTTTAAAAAGTTTCTAGCAAAGAGATATGTCCATTAAGAGACTTACCTCCCCAGTGTACTAACACCCACTCTTGCATAAAGCCCATTTCAAGAAGCTGCCTTGAGAAAGCTGAACTAGATTTCCCCCCAGTACTCACTTTATCTTCTGCTATATCATGTAGCAGCGCCTTAATATATACTTCTGTGTTCTTGGTTATTTTACAGCAGTTTTTCAACTTTTTTATCTTTCTAGGAACAATTGTTCATCCCCCTGCCTTGCTTAATAAAGTGTAAAGCCTTATGGACGCCAACCGTTTTACCCCTTGCTGAGTAGAAAATGACATAGCAGCTTTTCTTCCTAAAATTCACACCTAAGGTTTACGTACACCACGCCCTTTAGCCACACACTGAAGATTGACTCATCAATGCTGAGCAGGCTTGGGATACACAATTTATACTGGATTTGCTCCCCAGAACTCACATACACCTAACATCAGGAACTTAGAAAGTTTCAGGCAGACTGTTTCTTTAGAAGTGGGTGAAATGATAACAAAAAGCAGACACTGGGTCAATGATTTTGAAGGAAGTTGTGCTGGGGGCCTGGAAAGAGGAGACTAAGTAAATGGCCAACAATGCAGAGTTTATGGTGTTTAAATTGAAGGTTTGGCTATGGATGTTTCCATTGCTAATTTTATATATTGGAGGGAAAAACTCATGTGAAATTCGTTTGATTTGTGAAAGTATTTCCAGTTGTGATATTTAAATAAATTCTTAGCAGGTATGCTTGTTTGCTCTGCCACAATTCATACATAACTCATTTTATATGTCAGATTTACTTATTAAACTTTATTTGTAATCGAAGCTTACCCTACTGCTCTTATAAAACCTGTGAACATAGAGTTTAAAATTAATGGCTCATTTTTTTTGTATAATGTTATCTTCATTTTAAGGTATGAAATTTGCCCCAATATTCAAGAAGTGGGTAGATGGGAAGGCATCTGTATGTGAAACTGTCGCCATGTGAAATGACTGTTTAAAACACAGTGCATGAGAATGACGGAGAACAGATCATTTGTCTGTTTCACCGTGCTCAGCAATTGTACAATAAGAAAATAAATAATTCCTAGAAAAGTTCATTAAAACATAGTCAACTTGCTGTTCTATTATTTACCAGTTTTATATGGTCTTTTTTGCATAACTTCATTGTTATTGTAATTTGAATTGTGTTTTGCACTAAACATTATAATTGAGCTATAAAATTGCCCAGACTAGTCATGGAGTTGTATTAAAAAATGATAACAATTGTCCAGCATTATTTAAAAAATATATATTTCAATGTTTTGTGAAGTATTTCTTCAGAGGAAAAACTGAACAGTTTTCACTTTCATGATTATAATTAAAAATGGAAGATGCTCCTAGCAATCTTTAAGATTTTATAAATATTTAATGAAAGGAATGTAAATGTTGTTATATTATTTTCTGGCTGCAGATTCCCAGTTTTTCAGCATCCATGATGCATAAGCAATATGCAAATAGTTAGTAAACAGAATTAAATTATATGTAGAAAAAATCTTTAACACATCATAGGGCCAGAGAAATTTACAGTGCCTGGAGTTCCCAGATGAATGCAGATATTTCAATCTTAATCAATTGCAGCAGGTAGGAGGAACAGCATTTGTAAACCTAGTGGAAATGAAATGTGCATCCATTTTTGTTAAGTGTGTCCATTACTCTCATTTCATATATCAAAGCAATATATTAACAGACGTTACTTCAACATGCAGGATATATAATTCATTGCTGTAAGATGAAGTCGGGAGAATATCCATGTTTCACAATTCAATCACTTACCTTTAAAATGAGGATTGTGAACAGTACAAGTTACTGCAGTGTGGCTCAGAAGTGAGTGACTTTCATTTTGCTTACTTCTGCCATTAACACACCATTGAAATTGTTGCCACTTCCAGGCTTATTGCTGCAGTATTGTGATTTTTGCATCCTAACTATAATGTTAGTGAAAATAATGGCCTAGGAGGCAATGGGCCTTGTCTCCATCAGCATCATGTTCAGAATCTTCCCCCACTCCTTTTTCCTCACTGAGTTGAACAGCATGCCCCCAACCTTATGGAGTCTAAATAGGCTGCAAGGGACATAAATACGAGAAAATATTCATCTTCATTATAAATACTTAAGTAGCTAATAGAGAGCAACATATAGCAATACAAGGAACTACTACTTTTTATTATATTTTCTTTAACTATACAATCAGAAGGAGCTGGAAATGTGTTAGTGTTACTCTTTCAAGGCCCTTCTCTCACAGTGAGGGGTATACAAGAGTATCCCACACAGGCATGTCCCTAATAAGAAAGTTAATCCCAATTAAAGAGGAGCATAGGATAATGGCTCTTCAACTGCAAAGTGGAGAATGTGAATTTTATTGGAAATATCCACTAGGAATACATTGAACCACATAGTAATGTATCAAGCTGATCTGATCATTTAAACAGTTTAGCACACAATTCTCTTTCCTAAATTACCTACTTACATCTGGTGAAGGTGATATTAGGCTAAACTGTAATGATAGTTGACTTGTCACTTTGATCTGACATGTCACTTTGTACGACCACACAGATTGAAAAGTTCACACAGCTCATCCTAAGAACCCATCTATGAGGACGGCACAGCAGAGAAATAAAGGAGTTAAAATCAGTGCAACCCTCAAGCTCAGCAAATATTGTAGTCAAATCACTAAATATTATATATTTAATTAATTATGTACATCAGTGATTTTCAACCTTTTTCACTCATGGCACACGTAAACTAATTAATAAAGTTCTGTAACACACACACACACACACACACACAAATATTGGGTTGGCTAAAAGAGTTGTGTTTGTTTGATTGTTTTCCATAAGATGGTTCTGGCAGTGCTTAGTTATTTTAAGTTTATCTGAAACAATTTTGTTAGATTGCATTGTCACAGCTGTCATATTAGCATGCTTTTAAAAATACATTGGTGCATTTTTAAATTGGTGAATTTTTCTGTAGCCATTTTAGTACTGAAGATGGAAGAAAATAAGCAACATTTTGGACATAGTATGCTTTATTATTTCAAGAAAGGTATAAACACAACAGAAATGGAAGAAAAATTGTGCAGTATGTGGAGAAGGTGCTGTCAAAGTGGTTTTGAATATGTCAAAGTGGTTTTGTGAAGTTTTGTGCTGGAGATTTCTTGCTGGATGATGCTTCCCAGTTGGGCAGAGCAGTTGAAGTTGATAGCAATCAAATTGGAACATAATTGAGAACAAAGTTATACCATGCAGGAGATAGCTGATGTATTCAAAATATCCAAATCAATAAAGTTATTGGTGAAGATGAAAAAAATGTGTCTTATTTTATAGGAAAAAATGGGCTTTTTGGCCAACCCAATATAATATTTGCCGATCTGATTAAAAATAGTTTTTTTTCTTTTTTTAAGATTTTATTTTATTTATTTTCAGTGAGAGGAGAAGGGAGGGAGAAAGAGCAATGTATGGTTGCCTCTCACATGGCCCTCACTGGGGACCTGGCCCGCAACCCAGACATGTGCCCTGACTGGGAATTGAACCGGGACCCTCTGGTTCCCAGCCCGCACTCAATCCACTGAGCTACACCAGCTGGGCAAAATAGGTTTGTTTTGATTCATTCACATCACATGGCTATCGCTGTGTTGCTGTTGTTATTTTTTAATTTGGCAATCTAAGTGAGAAGAGGTCAGTGGCCCTTACTAAATAGTCAGGAACTGCATATTTCAAAAAAATGTGTGGCATACCAGCAGGCTGCGGCACGTGGGTTAAAAATTGCTGATATACATAATCCAAGTCAGATTCTTATTATTTATCAAGTATTTCTAAAGTATTTGTGCTCTAAATAATCACCGTCATGTTTTATACATGCTTGGGCCCCGTACTTGCAGATTCTGATTTAGTGCGTCTAATGAGAGATCTAGAAATCAGCTTTTTATACAAGCACTTCATGCGTTTCTGGCTAAAGTACACCATACTTTTATAAATGTTGATAACTAGTATATTAGCAAATGCTGGACTTAGGTACTCAAATAATTATTCAGTAAAACTGAAACATGTCTAAATTAGTACTTTCATTGCCCAAAACTTACATTTGTCTGGGTCTCCTCCCTTATTTCTCATTTGTTTCAATCACTTAATACATCCTGTGCAATTCAACATCTTCCTAATGTCATTCCTTTGCCTGAAATATTCATTATATTTCAAGAATAGAAAATAAAGTCCAAAGTTTTTAAGCTTTCATATTCTGGACACAACAAAGTCTCCATCTTTATTTTTACAGTTTCACAACATATGTTTGATACACAAATAAATTTGGACGATCTCTGTACCTTGTACTTCACTTCATTTTTCTAGTACACCATAGTCTCTGCCCATACTCTTTCCCATGCTTGTGTTTTGCAATTTGGTCTATTTACCAGAGCTCAATGCAGATGCCACATTCTCTAGGATTTAATCCCTTGTATGTACTTTATACCGCTGAGGAAATCATATGATCTCATGTAATGTTGAAGATCTGTATGCAATATCTAATAGCTTCAATTACAGAAAGAACTGCTAGAACCGTGCTGTCTAGTGTGGTAGACACCAGCCACAATTTACATTGAAATTATCAACAAATAAATAACATTAAAAATTCCTTTTTTTAGTAACATGAGTCACATTTCCATTTACGGCACAGACACACAGTACTTCTATCATTGCGGGACTTTCTATTGGACTGTCCTGCACTGGAAGGCTAAGACTTATGATGAGATGTTTTTCACATGAATTTTGTGCATTCCTTCATTAAAGCATAGTATTAATTGTTATTAAGGACAATGGTAGCCCTCACACCCCCAAACACAATTAGTTCCAATGTACCATTATTGTTTGGTATAGCAGATCTCACACTTTAGCATATGTGTTCAGGTTCTTCAGCTCTATATCTCCCTTCCTGAGTTTCTGATTCACTAGGTCAGAGCCAGAGCTTGAGGATTTGCAGGAATTTGAAGTCCCCAAGTGATTTTGATGCTGCCTATCTGGAGAAGAATTTTTAAGAACCAGTATATATTTTTTATTCCTATTTTTTTTAACAAGTGATTGTTCCTTTATTTGAGCTTTGGATTTTGTACTTGGCAACTTTCATCTATTTAAAGAATTTAATTAGGCAAAGTTTATTCCACTCATAATGGATTTAATTAGTGCTTACTTGGTGCCAAATCTACATTAGAAGTATCTATATGAGTATCATATAGTATCTATATCATATGCTCTCTTTTTGTAGAAATTAGAGTATAGCTAGTAGATGACACAAAGATATATGAAAAAATAATCTTAACATAATATTTTCATTACAAATTTGAAAACACTTTTATACAATTTAGTCTGTGTAATCTCTACAATAATCCTGTCAACTAGTTTGGACGTAGAATATTCCCCCCGACAGATGAGGAAACCTAGGCTCAAGGAGCTCATCAAGTCTTAAACAGCATCAATGAATCAGCACATGTTTGAGGTGGACAAACTTGGAGCAAAACCTACATCATGAGTTTTCCTTTCAAATAAATTTAAGGAAGTGTATCACATTTTATTGGAAGGATTTGACTAATGACCTGGACTAGAACTTTGTTGAATGTTTTAAATATTAAATGACACTTTTTAAAATATAGACATATAATACAGATTGCAAATAAATGAATAAGATCCAAGAACTATTGGAAGTTGAGGAAGTTTATGGACTTCCCTTTAGAGATAAGTGTTAAGTAATCAAGTAACGCCATTTCGGAAATGTAGATGGGTGCTAGCTCTCTGTATTTCTTCTTTCCTTCAGAGCAGTCATACTCTTGAAGACTGGGAATCCACAGGTGCTTGGAGTGTCTGAGGAAAGTATTAAGCCATTCAAATATAACATGATACCCTACTGTGCTCCTTTTGTCCCCGGGACAGTTATAATTAAATTAATCTTGATGCCAAAACAAATGTAGCAAAATGGGTCAAATCTTTATAAACCCTTAACAATCTGACAGTAAGTTAACAAATTGACTAATGTCTCTGTAGTGCTTGTAACATCTGGGACTAAAGGAGGAAAGATGAGATGAGAGCAGAAAAACATGTTGTTCCTTAATTGCTCTGTGGACTTTTTCTATAGTGGATCATTCTCCCAATTCAACTTAAGTAAATCATTGAGCATATGTTTTGTACTAAATATAGAACATCTGTGATACTCACTGCTATGCATATTTGCCACGCAGGTGTCTGTTTTGGACTTGTCATATGGACAGATGGGATTTTTCTGCTTCTCTTTTTTATTGGTAGTGGAGTAAGGGAGTTACCCCTAGCTATTCTTGGGACACCTCAGTTCACATGAATGCATTTCTGCCTCTGTAATGTGAGAGTTAGGGCTTATGGTCTACTTTCTTATTCAAATTGAGTGATTAAAGGTATGCTAATAAAAATGTTTTAGCAGAAATAGTGACTTTTCAAGACATAAGATAAAGTCATATATTACTTATCCCTTTTAGAAACACTTCAATGCATTTATTTACATTAATTATCAATTTAAGTAGATAGTGTAGATTGTTTATTTGAATTAGCTATCTCTTGAAAAAGATACAGGTTTGTTTATATTTAATCTTATTAACACTCCAATGATGTTAGTATAGTTCTTGTTCCCATTTTAGAGATGGGAGTACTGAGGAACAAGACATTTTGCAAAAGTAACAAAATAATTTAGCGATAAATCTAGGGCTTCAACCCAAGCTGTTTGGTTCCAGAACCCACTGGTTTAGATATTATACTCTATTGCCTCTCTTGTTGGCAAAATCGGTATATAGATTGAGACTCTTTGTTAGAGTGTTTATTGAATCATTTATCAATGTTATAATCATTATCAAATTCAGAATTACTTTGTTGGGTGTTGATCCATTAATGTTTATAATATCAAACATGCCATTTTCCTTGGCTGTAGTAGTCACGGTAGGCAGGGTTAAGTAAAGCTTAGTAGCTACAAGGTAAAACTTTTGGAATAGGTAGCATATTCTCACTTCCCAAAATACCTGCTAAGTATGTAAGGTGTGATGACATAACGAAAAGGAAGCAAGGGTGCAAAACATTAGTAAACAGGTTTCCCCAGTAGCATCCTCAACAAAGGAAAGCTAGGTTTCTGTAAGAAAAGCAGAGCTCCAGAGCTTGTATTACAGGTATGCCCAGTGCTACGCATAGAAATTACTGTAGATTCTGCTGCTTGACCCATTCTTGTCATAATAGATTTTATTCTTTTTTGTGGATTTGAATTAGAAGAATTTGATTCAGATATACAGTCTAGAGTCAATGTGTGCTATTGGTGAATCTAAGGCATAGGCCCACAATCTGGCCGGAAGTGTATTTGGAAGGCAAGGGACATCTGAGGGTGAAAGTAAGCTTGGTCTTGTAACAGAGGAGTATTCCTCAAACATTTGCGGGGGGAGACTGAACAATCCAATTAGGGCCAGGTTGGTTCTCACCCGGCCCTCAAACTGAGACTGAAATAAAACTTTCTGCCATCTGCTATTTGTGGTATCAGAGCACATCGGAAGACTAGAGAACACTGTGAGCTTCAGCTCACTATCTTATCTCTTATACTACAGTGCTTGTGGGATTTTAGGGTGAACAAAGCCATCAACAAGTCCATGGAGATGGTGCCACCCAATATAATCGGCAGATAAAGAACATCTATTGCCGGAATAAGTATTTTAATACAAATTAAGTGCTGCCCAATCAGTGACAAAAGGAGATTCAATGTAAAAACCCACCACCAACTGATAGTCTTGTGTCTCTGTATTAGTGTCATTGCGGAGGCTCTGCATTGACCTTTGTAGTTACCAGAACACTTATCAGTTGCCAAGTCAGCTTTAGGGAAGGAAAGTCCATGCACATTCTGGCCACTTTTTTTTCTTGACTCCATTGATTAACGATTGATGCTAAAACAAAAACAAAACAAAACAAAACAAAAACAATAATAATTGACATTTTTGCAAAACAATCTGTGCGATTGATTGTAACTTTCTCCAAAATGGCAGTCTCTTGAACATGTACAAGGGCAAGAATACAATCACACCGCGGGATGTACACCCATATGCATTGCGCTAGCTTCTTGTGGCTGCTCTAGCAAAGCACCACAATGTGGGGGTCTTACTTAACCCATAGAAATGTATTTTCTTACATTTCTTGAGGCTAGAATTTCGAGATCAAGGAGCAAACAGGGTTGTTCCTTCTAAGGGCAGTAAGGGAGAAAACCCCCATGGGTCTCTTTCTAGTTTCTGGTGATCTGTGGACAAGCTTTTAAGTGTTTGGCTTGCAGATGCCTCACCCCACACTCTTCCTTCTCCCTGCATGTGTGCTGCGTCTGCTTCTAGTTTCCCCTTTTTATAAAGATACCACTCCTGCTGGCTGAGGGCCTGCTCTAATATCCTTATCTTTACTTGATCATTTGCAAAGACCCTATTTCCAAATACAGGCTCAGTCGTACTCACAGGTACTACAGGTGTTACTTCAACATCTTTTGAGGAGATAAAATTCCATCTATCACAAGGCTCTTCCCCTCAACTCTTTACTAGTAATTTCCTACCCTTGCAGCTCCCATGGCTCTGACTCTGGCCATATATTAGCCATTGTGCAAGCATTTGCGTATTTCCTCCCTCACGATATCTAGCATTCCAAGCACAAGGGACATCTTGATGTACTAACATAACTTTTGCCTACTGAGGACATTGCTATCTTCACTTAATTGGGATATAATATCTACAAAAAAAGTCTTCTTTGCTTGGGTAAAAGCATACAATACAGAAACATCTGTATTTTTTTCCCATCTTAGTCAACTAGTCACAGGGAATTCTGTGTGAATCTGTAGAATATAAGAAATCTGGCCAAATGGGAGTAGACAACAGTGATTATGAGCCATCTGTTCAGGCTATTCACCTATGCTTTCAATATTGCTTGAGATCATCTTATATATAAATTTCTACTTAACAGGAAAGGAACATTACATTTATAGATTTGTGGGTCATATAGTCTTCAGTTTAGGATGGATAGCACATACCATATGTGTACCTGTTATTGATAGCCAGATTTCATTACCTGCATAACTACGTTAGTAAGAATTTAAAGAAGAGAAAAACCTTAGAAAACTCTCATGGTACCTTATAGGGGCTTGCCACAGTCTCCACAAGCATTCAAGGCCTGCAGATAATTTTATTGTTTGGAGTATAAACACTAATTTATAGAGTTCCCTGCACTACAGTGTATTTAAGCCATAAAGACTTACATTCATTTTTTATTTCTCTCAAAACTCAAAGGTTCACCAATGGAATAAGTTGAAGTAACATATTTCATAACACAAATTGATTCTTAAAAACAAGTATTGTGCTTCTTTCTTAGTACTAGACAGAACAAAATGTGGCAGGTTGTCTTCCTTGTAGCTTATATTATGTGGACCAAGGTCACTGAGCTCTCAGAAACTTTGCTGAAGAATCTGACATATTCATTGGATTTGTCTTCTATTTTTATAAGTTTGTTTAAACAAAAAACTCATTCATTTATAGAAAGTCTAAATCCTATGGTTCAGACTTTAATCAGACATTATGCCTAAAACCACGCCACAGGATATGGAATACACAGAATACAGAATACACAAAACGTCTGTATTGCCACTTTTAGGGAGAGACTACACCATTGATGGAGTCAAACATCCTGATATCAAGTAGTTGATGCTTCTGATATAATAATTGCATCCTCAAAACTAGATATGGGAGCTGATGCTTTGAACATGCTCTTGAGAACAGATGCTACATAACTTCTTTAAATCTCTAGATTTAAATCAGTCAGAATGAGACATATGTAGGATAAATGCTTATACTTTTTGTGACAGAGGCTGCGAAGGTAATTATTAGGCACATTCTGCTTCTAATAATGGTCAAAACTTTCTTCTTAAGGCAAAACTTTCTTCTCCATCCTTAGAAAAGGGTGAAAATGCTGGGCTGCCAAATGTCAAATAGAGTAATCTAGAGTTACCCATATCATTTAGTGGTACACATAATTCACCCAAACAAAAACCCAATTGTGGGCCCAAATATTTTCCTAAACCCCTTCTTCATGTCACTTTGTCAGCAAGTACTATTGGCTTTACTTCCAAACTATATTTTTTAGATCTCTTTAGTTCTCTTTATTTTCATTGATTCCCTACAAGATCAAGCCACTAATACTTTTTGCTTGGAGTATGGCCATTATCTCTCCTTTCTCTGATTCTAGTCTTTTTCTTGTTATAATATATATTACATAAAAAGTATAGATCGTTCTTTTTTAAAAAATAATAATCAAATCATACCACATCTTTATTTAAGAAATAAAACCTAAACTATTTGGTTAGCTTTCTGTTCTTTTCTAGAATAAATTTCTAACTTTAACCAAGGCCTGCAAAGTCCTCTATGATGTCAGTCCTGTTACATCTCCAAACTCCTTTTATTCAGCCGTCCATCCTTTACTTGTCACTAGTCACAATAGCCTTCTGACTTCTAACTTTTTTCAGACCCACTAAGTTCTTTCCATCTCTGTGTTTTAACACTGCAGTTTCTGTGGCCTGCGTGCTCTTCTCTCCAACTGTTACCTAACTGACTCCTCCCTCCTCCACTCAGTTCTCAGGAGAGATGCTATGTCCATAGAGGAGTGTCCTCTGAGCACTCGGTGTAAGGCAGGCTCACCCGAACCGTGGTAGCTACTCTCCCAAACCAATCTCCAGTGAACTACACCATCTCATATTCATACCTCGTATGGTCCCCTCTCTCATTGAATCTGTATTGGCTATGGGGCTCACTTCAACAGCAGAATGCCACAGAGATGCCATTGTTCTGGGGCTGTATGTTAAAAAAAAACTGGCATATTCCATTTTTTAACTTTTGGGTGTAAAACATTCACTTTTCTTGTTAAAGAGACCTCATGGTGAGATCATGTGCAGAGGCTTCATAGAGCAGTGAAGACTCTGAAACTATATGGACCATGAGAGAGGCCCAGTTGTGCAGCTAATGTCATTCTCCCAGCTGTCTCTACCAAGGCAACTAAGCGATGAGGGAGCCGTCTTGGAACTGTCCAGCCTAACAAGTCACGTATGACTGCCGCCTCAGCTGTGATGTCATGGGCATCAGAATTGCCCAGGTGAGCCCGGTCACACAGCAGAGTCATGAGAGAAGATAACATGGAAGAGAGCAGACTGGGTGCCAAATGAGACACCGAAGGATAGAAGTGGTAAATCCAACAAAGTAGAATGCACAGACATACAAAGGTATTAAAACTGTTCCTAAAATGAAAAAATGTAGGTGGAAACCATGTACTATGCATAAATATCTTTACTGATACATCCAGTTAAGTCATATCAAAATCATGCTCTATAAAAGGATAGAATACAAAGAATGACCATTTTGAGTTGCTTCTCCTTTAAAAAGAAATATGTTTTTTGAGAATAATGAGCTATAAATGTATTTAATTTTATGATTTTATTTTTAGATGATGTCTTGCTAAGGCCAATTATCATCAAGTACAGCTGAAACACTAAACACATTCTAATCTAATCAGAGAGATATACACACTGAACTCTAAAACAATAAACACAAATTCGAGATGGATTGGATGTACACCAGAACCACTTTGAAAAAGACCTTGCGGTGTAACAACCTATTCAGTCCCCACTCACATTGCACAGAACCAATTAATAAAGTCAACAGAGGACTGAGAGAAATCTTTAAGCAGAATGTAAATCAAATACTGTCATGACATAACATTTGAAAATATTCCTTAATAAACAATATTTTTGTATATACAGAAGACCATGTATTATTGAATTGTTGATAATTTTCACTGGTTTAAAGAATGCTATTGCAAATGCTTTAATTTACATATTTTATATAACCATAACTACTTATTTTTTAAAGCTCTACACAGGCACCTAAATGAGGATTATTCTTTAAGATTGTGTATGAATTGCTAGTTTGCTCATGCACCATGTTGTTTATGGCATACCAGCAACATATTTTATCTGTTACTTTTTTAGTTGTCAAATGAAGGGAAAGATGTACAGACACAAAGTACATGTATTCTGAAAAGCAAGCGTGTTGCATGAACACAGAAATAGTCTACTATAAGGCTGGACACATTCAGGGAGGGTGTGAGGAGTAAAAAACGATTGTAAGTCATGTACTAGAAGATTTTTTGAATTGCAGATTAACAAAAGACAACTGGGAAGTCGATTGTTGAAACTAAGAATGCTTTGAGCACAGTGAAGAACAGGAAATAGTTGCAGATGACAGTAAGGCAGAGATCTGCGTGTGCTCTTGCAGCCTACGTCACTTCTCCAGGCCTGCCCTTCATGATTTTTCGCCCTGCCCCGTCACTGACATCACCTAATCTCACCTCATCTCACCTCACTTGCCATTGTATTCCTCTTTCCATAGGTATTCTCTCCTGGCCACCTCTACCACCTTTTCTGCCCCGACACTGTTTTTGCATTTTGGCTGTTAGAGAAGGAATCTTTGCCTACAATGAAAATAAGAAGTTCAGTAAGTAAATAAAATATGTGGCTTAGCTATTTAATAATACACTTTTGATTGCTTCATTTGTATTTAAGCTTAATCTTTGACATTCAGGTGATATATGAGTTCTGTCCAGAGTGTATCCAGCCATGTACTATGAAAATAGGAGACACTTATTGAAGATACAAGAAACATTGTGCATAGGACAGTGACATCTCAGTCCCCTTCAAAGTAGGCACCTTGGGACCTCACATAGATCTCCCCACATCTCTTCAACTGCTCAAAACACTTTACAAAATTCTTTGTTGGGATTGCCATCAGCTGTTCCATTGTATTTTCCTGAATCTCATCAATGATCTGAAATCTCTTCCTTTTCAAAGGTGATTTTAGTTTTTGGAAAAGCCAGAAGTCACAGGGCACCAAATCTTGGCTGTAGAGGGCTGAGTCACCTGGGTGATTTGGTGTTTTGTTGAAAAACTCTACATGAGGCATGATGCATGAGTGGGTGTGTTATTGAGATGAAGCTGCCAATCACCAGTTGCCCATGACTGTGGCTGTTTTGTCACATTGCATCACTCAATAAACAAAGAACATTAAGGTAGTACTCCTCACTCTTGTTTTGGCCTGTAGGAGCATACTCATGATGGACAGCACCATCCCAATAAAAAAATACAGTTAACATGGTCTTGATCTTAATGCAACTTTGCCATGCCTTCTTTGGGTGTGGAGAAACTCCCACTGGGACAACTGGGCCTCCATTTCCAGGCCACAGCTGTAAAGCCACCATTCATCTGCAGTTATGAGCTTCTTGAGGAAATCTGCTTTATTGGTAGCAGTACGAATCAAGTCATTAGCAACTGCAGCACGATGTTCATTCTGCTCTGGTAGCAGAAGTCACAGAACACATCTTGCCATAATATGTTTCATGCTAAGATCTTGTGTCAAAATCTTGAACACAGTAGTTTTTGAAATACCAAGATCAACTTCTAGTTCTTGCACTGTCAGTCATGGATCTTTTTTTTATTGCAGCCCATTCTGCATTCTCAAGTGTTCTACTTGTTGCAGGCTTTGCGGAACATGGATCACTTTCAAAAGATTCTTGACCTTATTTTAGCATTTGTGCAACATGTTTATTTATGCTGTACTCTTTGCATCATCGCAGAAAGCCTTCTGAATCACCCAAATGGTTTCCCATGGGGGAATGTTCAAGCTTAACACAAAATTGAATGCAGATTCATTGCTCTACTCACTCAGTCACTTTGCATGTGATGACCACAGAGTACATATGTTCATTCAACTACATCTTCCGCCCCCCACTGACTAGTGCAGTGAAATCATCTTTGTTCACTCATGGACAATCCAGTCCACTCTCCTTACCTACCAGATTACACTGACATCCCACAAACTGTTCTCATTATATTAGCAATGGCTGGGCTTTTTCTGGAAAGACCTTGTATACGTGAAATTGTTGAAAGAGGGTTTCTTTTTTTAAATTTTATTGTTGTTCAAGTATAGCTGTGTGCATTTACCCTCCACCACCCTCCCCAAACCCAGCCATCTCTACTCCCCTCCCCTACTCCTCCCCCTTGGTTTTGTCCATGAGTCCGATTATTCTAAAGCCCATTCAGTATCTTATAACCTGATTTAATTTTATGTAAGTCAGAAGCTAAACCCAATAGAATATTAAAGGGAAATTAAAAAAGAAATACTTCTCTCAAGAACTGCATCTCTGCCCTCTTGATTTATAAATCAGTTGACTTACACCCAAAATAAGCTCTCATATTGTTATGATTTTGAACAATGTATAAACAGAATTACACTAATAAGTTTTTATGTCTAATTTCATCTAAATAGCACCAGTTAGAATATTCTAATGTCAAGGACAGAGAAAATGTCTCCTGTTGATAAATTGGATATTGAAAACTTGAAGGGTTTTAAGGGAGAAAGAAACAGTGATGGAGGGATGTCTTTTTTTTTTAATATTTTATTTATTTTTATTTTTTTAGAGGGAGGAGAAGGGAGGGAGAAAGAGAAATGTATGGTTGCCTCTCACATGGCCCTCACTGGGGACCTGGCCTGCAACCCAGGCATGTGCCCCAACTGGGAATCGAACCGGGACCGTCTGGTTCCCAGCCCGCGCTCAATCCACTGCGCTACACCAGCTGGGCTAAATGTAAATGCCTACTCTCTTTTTTTTTTTTTTTAAGATTTCATTTTTATTTATTTTTAGAGAAAGGGGAAGGGAGGGAGACAGAGAGGGAGAGAAACAGCAATGTGTGGTTGCCTCTCACATGGCCCTCGCGGGGACCTGGCCTGCAACCTAGGCATGTGCCCTGACTGGGAATCGAACAGGGACCCTTGGGTTCCCAGCCCGCACTCAATCCACTGAGCTACACCAGGCAGGGCTGAGGGAAGTCTTGATAGAACTGTTCAGGTCAGCATCTTGTTATGTTTCCCTTTTTCCATTCTAAATTTTAATATGTTAATGAATTTAAAGTATATCTTATGAACCTGTTCAATGTCAGTTTTCTCTCTCTTAGCTTTTTCTTCTTTCCCCCCCCTCTCTTCCTACCTTTTTATTTCTTTCCTTTCTTCTTTTTTTATTTATCCTTTTCTTCTTACTAACTCCCTTCCTTCCTTCCTTTCTTTCTTTCTTTTTCTGTTTCTCCTTATTTTTTCTTTCTTTTCATTTTTTACATTTTTTCTAAAGCAATTTAGTTATTTAGAATAATTGTTTCAAGGACAATACGTATCAGTAATAGGAAGAAGTAAAGATAGAGGATTCAACGCAATTTCAAATCTTGCTTGTGTCTAACTCAGTGTATACAAGACCTAACATCCAGAAGCAGTGCAGAAAAGAACATCAGTAGTTCATACACAGCACTTAAATACTTGGGTGTTCGATGCTACTTCAAGATGAGGGAAGTCCATTTACCCACAATTCTGTTTCCAGGATAAAACACTCTTAATGCTATATTAAATATGAAGAAGAATTGGACTTAATTATTTTCATATTATAAAATAACTTTGGATATTTAACAACAATATATTAAAATATGTATTATTATAAAAAAGGCCAGAGATTACAAAGTCAGTTTTTAAAGGGACACTTATGTTTAAATAATGTTACACTATTTTATTCATATGTATGAAAAATATAAATATATACATAATTATTATAATTATGATTAATAGAAAAATTTGCCTTTCTTTATTGTTAACCTTAAGGCATTTTTTAGCAAAAATTATAGTGGAGGTAAAATAATCATTTTAAATAATCAAAATAATGTGGATCCAATATATTTTTTAAATGCATGAACACTTTTGCCTATTATAAAATGTATTAAAATATTATTATAATGAGTAGATTATGTGTGTAATAGAAAGTAATTAAAAGGGAGAAAAAAAAACGTGATGAGAAGTTGAAAATCATGTTACCGTTGAATATTTCTTAGTCCAAACCAGCAACCCCCCATGCTCACCTGCCAGACTCACACGGGCTGCCAGAGGAACAGGAACTACATTACATTCTTCAAAGTACACCATTCCTCCCAGTGCACTCAAAATGGAAAACGCATAAAAGACATATGGAATAACATATGCGAAATCCTCTAGACACCTGCACTAGCACAATCCTGGGGCCCAACTTGATTTTGTGAAATATTGCACGTTTATTTTTGCCAAACAGGATAATAACAAGAAAAGATTCAGGGCAGTGGGTAGAAAAACACTACATTTTTTTTTAGTCCAAAGCTTTTTTTTTAAAAAAGCTTTTAAATGCAACCCTCCACCCCCAGAAAATCACCAACAAACAGGAAACACTTTTCTAATTTTGTGATAGATGTATGTGAATTTCAATAATGCAATTAACCACACTATTTCCACTATTGAAGGACCATGTATTTAACATACTTCTGCAATCACAGCTTCAAAGCCCAAGCTATGAATTAATGATTTTCTTTTTATTTGGAAAAACTGTATAACATGTAGGTTAATGATAGAAAAGCACTAATTGAAAGAGCCCCAGATAAGCCAAGTGTATAGGAAATCAACTTTTAATTTACCCAATCATAGTCTGTATTGTCTCTATTCTTTCAAGCTTTGGCTGTTTAAAGAGAACAATTATGCTGCCTTCTCACACAGGCTTAAATAGCAACTTGATTATTTAACAGTAATTGTCTTCAGTATAAAGAATATGTAGAGTAAAAAAATGAATACTTTCATTTTATACTGTATATCAATGTCTTCATTCTCTCTTTTTAGAAGCTGAGAATATACAGAAAATACATGTATTAAACAATATATTATAATAGATAACCTGCTATTCACCTTATAAGAAATGCTCTTCTACTTACCTCACAAAAGGTACATACAAATCACCCAAATATACCAAGTCTCTGATTATTTTATATGCAAGAAGAAGAAAAAAGTAAGGAATATAAAGTGATTAGGTGGGAATCAAAATTGCTTTAGAAATGGATACAGTGGCTGTTTGAAGAGATCTATGCACATATGTCTTGAGAAATGATACAGTAAATTCCTACCCAAAAACAAAGAAAAAAGAAAATACATATCATAAACTTAGGCATTGTATTAAGGTTCTCCAGAAAAGCAGAAACAATGAGAGAGAGAGAGAATGAATGGATTTAACATAGGGTGGCTCACACCATCTGCCGTGTGTAAGCTGGAGAATCAGGAAAGCCAGTGATGTCAGTCAGTCTGGGTCTGATCGCCTGAGCACCAGGACAGGCAAAGGTGAAACTCCCAGTCCCCGCTCAAAAGCCAGAGAACCAGGTGCTGTTGGTATAAGTCTTGGATTTTAAAAGGTTGAGAACCAGAAGCTCTAAGGATGTCTGAGGTGAGGACAGAAGAAAGTGCACTTTCCAGATCGAGAGGAGAGAAAGAATGCACCCTCTCCTTCACCTTTTTCTTCCATTTAGGCCCCAAACAGATTGGATGATGCCTGGGACAGTTGGTGAGGGTAGATCTCTCAGTGTGCTGAATCAAATGCTAATTCATTCCAGAAAAACCCAGACAGGCACATCCAGAGATAGTGTTTGCCAGCTATGTGGGCACCCCTTAGGGAAGTGAAGTTAACATAAAATTAGCCCCATCAGAGGCATTTTGCTGCTAAGCTGACTGTAAAGTCTCTCCTATGGCATCTCTTACAGTGCTTCTCAGTGTCTTACTATTTTGGACATGTCTTCTGCTGTAGGATCTGTGGGTCACTTAGCTTTCTTGACTATGTTATTGGCTATGTGATCAGCTTGTTAAATTACTCTAAATGTCACTAGTATAGTCTTTGTGAAGAATTATAAAATGTAATTGTTTTCTTCCTCTGAGACATTTTTCTATTTTGTACTTTTCATCCTCAAAAAAAAATGTTGCTTTTAGTTTTAGAGTTCAGTATTTTCTGTGTTCTTTTTTCCTTAGAGTCTTTGAGTCCCATCATCTATCTGTGTTATACTGTTAGTATTTATGCCCAAGTTGTCACACTGTTCAGCAGCCTGTGTGGATGTGCATTAACTACATCCCAATGTAAAAAAGTCTTTATAAAACCTAATATCCAAAGAATAATTTATCTACCAAACTCCTCTAACCTCGCAACCTGGTTTAACTTACTGAAATTCATCCAAGTATCTAAAGAAATTCAGTGTTGAAAAATGCAGAAAGAGATAAAAAGTCAAAGTATGTATTATTATAAAATTTGCTCTCACAAAATTTCTATAGAAGTTTGAAGATGATGTTATTACAGTGATGAATAGAATGTTTTCCAAAATTTCATATTTGAATATATTGTTTAGAGCTTAGAACATTTCTTATATAAATTATGTAATAAAGGACTACTTAAGTTCTTAGCAGGCTAACATATTTTACTTACTATGTAATTTTCCTATGAGTCATTAACCATAAGTCTTTCTGAATCTGATTTCTGGCCTTTCTTAGTTTTCTAAGTCTCAAGAGAATAGATAATTAAGTAGATATTTAAATCAATCTTTTTATACCCAGAGTGGGTGCGTTACTTTGGTATATAAGAAAAAGCTTCAGGCAGCAACATACTCTGGTCAAATGTTCCCAAAAGCAGATTTTAATGGAAAGTGTTTCTGTGGCAGCAATTAATTCTGGAAATATCAGTAGATAATCACACAAATAATTTGTTTTAAATCAAATGTCTGTAAATGAAAGACTATCTTAAGAATTCTTCATAATAACATGAGAAGGGAAATATCAGTCGCCCATTTTGACACACAATAAGAGTTTCTATCCTTCTAATTGTATTTTGATGAAATTGTCTTAACACAGTACTGGTTCTTTGCAGTAAACTATAACTGGTAATGAAATTGTTATATTTCAGTGAGGTAAGAATATTTCTCTTTCCAAATTAAATCAATTTTTGTCATCAAATATTTACACAGATTATAGTGCTTAAACATTTTACGAAGTCATAATTGATTTTAGAACTTCTAAAATATAAATCCTATCAAATAGAGACCTGTTTTTTCCCTGTTTTTTTTTTCCTCTCTATATTTTAGTTCACCCAATCTAATGTTCTTTAATGAGCAAGAAGTTCAGCAAAGGTAACATCACAGTTAGAATGGAAAAGACAGACTTTTGACCCTGAAGAAAAGTAATGTGAAAGTCCTATTTGACGGTAAGACCCTTAGACAAGTAATCCATAGAAACTAGTCAAATCATTGATTCTGTCAGTAATAATCAAATTAGAATTCTAAAAGACAATTAAATTCTTTCTATAGAAGCTTCTTTCATCCTATAATGCTATCAATAGACACCATTTTTTACTTATTTCTTCATCTGTTTGTCTTGGTATTTTGAAGAATTAGCACATGCTTTTTATTTATTACTTCCAAAGAAAGAAAGGTACAGAATTCCCAAATAATTGAATCTTATTATTTTAAATGCATGATCACAATCCTAGGTGTCTTTATTGCTCACAAATTTCTGTGTCTAAACTCTCATCTTAAACTCTTGCCTTTTTGATTCAGTTGGATCACAGATAAAATATAATGATTTTTTGATACATTTTGAGTATTCTTGAGACTTTAAAAAAACTGTTCTCCCCTTTTTTCTTAGCACTCTAGATTTTATTAGGCTGCTTATACAAGGATAAAGATTAGAGGGTACCATATAATGCTTGCGTTGCCTCAATACTTAAGTCAATGGAATTCTACAGCATTGCCCTTTGTACATTTTGTGGGCCCCGCGTTGGTTCTTCAAACTCCACTAAACTTCAGGAACTCGCAATAAAAGCAGAGAACATTCTCATGCACTAAATCAAGAGAAAAAAAAGCAACAAATAAGGTAGTTAATAAAAGAAAACACATATTTATGCCTCTCATCATTTATAATTTCTGTAATTCCTTTATTTGTTCCATGTAATGCTCCATTCCTTAGTGCAGTAAGTGGCTTGTGTTTCCATGAAAACATTATTTTTGGTTTTGATCAGTAGTTTTCCTACCACAGCTGGAGTGTGAGTAGTTGTTATTTAATTGTGAAGATAAAAATCCCGCAAAGGTCATGTGTACAACTCTTAACAGATAGTTTTCAGGCAAATAAGGGGGGATAGTGAAGATCATTAATAAAACATAATTTTTATTTTAAGAATCTTATTCTTAAAATATTATTGCTGTATCCCAATAGTAGTACCATCAATTGATATTAGCAGGTGAAAATAGTGTTGTGAAAAAATATGAGCTTAAAATACAACTTGATAAACATGAGATCTGGTAGATATTGATTAAGATCTCTGAACATTAGTTTTTTAAGATCTGTTTCAAAGGATTGCTATGAGAATTAAATTAAATGAGATGTAGTAGTTCATTAGTCTCTTCCGGGGTATGGGATTTAATAGTAACCTATTAAATTCAAATTATTTTTTCTCCAACAAATTAAAAATTCAGGTATCAACAGCTGATTTCATCTATTTATGGATACATGCCACTATACAAATATTCCATTCATTCAGTGAACAAATATTTATTGGGACTTGCCATGAGGCAAGCATTATCTTAGCACTGGCAATATAACAGTAAACAAAATGAACAAACAGCCTCTTACCTCAAGAAATTTGCTATATTGAATGATTATTTCTGGTATTGTACTAGACTAGACCAACCTCTTTAAATTTGTTGGGGAAAAAAAACCCTCAGAGATAAAAATTAGGCAACAATTCATCAAGCCTTTACTACAATTGACATTTCAAAGTTTCATTTTAGTCTTTTAATCAAGGGAAGAGCAATTAAGAAGTAATATGATTACATTCTTATTCAGGAATTTGTCAAGGAAGACAACGAAAGAAACCGAACTGTACTCTATTATGGATTTCTCTCTCTTAAGAAGGAAATAGAGACAGGTGAGTGTTCTAAGAAAATATGTTTGACCACCAACCCAAGTAATGGCGCTGACCTTGCATTCATTGTTGATAGCATGTATTATTTTTCAAGGGAAACTGAGATAAAAATGTTTATGTGTAAACCTTTGGTTTGTATCTGTTGACAAGACAATTTTTTTTTAAAGTTTTTGTAGGCTAGGCAACTCTATCAGTTTTGGACTTAGTGTATTTGTCTATTCTATAATAATACCAACAACTATCCAAAATTAATTGCCAGGTGAGTCTTCACAGTATTTATGTACTCAATGTTCTTTTTAAAAAATTAAACAGTTTTAATGAAGCTGTGTGAAGACAACAGTTTTAATGAAGCTGTGTCTTGGAGCTTTCATTGATTAAATCTGCAACACAGAAAATAAAATTGATTCTTCAAGGTCGAGTTCAAAACATACTGTTGCAAACACATGGATTTTGACCCAGGAGTTTCATTCATGAGATCCTAGCCTTCCTGGAGTTCAAGTCATATCACAGAGTTCTCCATTGATCCTCAGTTTTAATATAACTTCTCTAACCTACACTGTAAATAATAGTTGAAAAGAAGATTTTGAATTCATGACACTTTATTTTTTGATGGATATCAGTGCTGTCACTATTTCCTGTATCTAGGAAAATAAATGGAAACATTGAGAAGGCTATTCCGTGCTTTGTAAATAAGGTTTGATTATTTACTATTCAGAAAGCTAGGCATTTTGGTTGCTTAACTAATTCATAGCTCCCAAAGCCTTTTCTGCACTATGTAACTAATCATTTTTGTCTCTATTTCTTGACTGCTAAAATTTTCAGAAGTCACATGTATCAATTGATTTTTCTATATATATTACACTTTGGGTTCAATAAATACTATATTTATCCTTATTTTTTCTTAATAATCTATAATTTTATGGGTTTTGAGTAAATTGCCTCAAAAAGATGCAAAATAAGTAGGGTATTATTAAAAGAATCATAGTGTTTCTGCTTTATTTGGCTTTCATGCCCTCCACCGGGAAAAGAAAACGCAAAATGACTGCAGTTCTGTGACAACATTTCTTAGTAGCTTTTATGACAAGACACTTAACATTACCTTGACTCCCTTATTGTCAAATGAATGTTAGTATTGACCTTTCATAAAAGGTCTCAGTAAATATTCACTAATATAAAATTATTAAAATATTGCAAATGTCACTGACAATATGAGCACCACTGAAGGACATTATAAAAGCCTTCAATTAACTGTAACTTTCTGTTAAATACTGAGATGAGCAAATGGATCTTAAAATGCACCTTGTGATAAACTGTATCTGTAAGTTTAAAAAATATCAGGGTTTCACGTAATAAAAATCCTTATTTTTAGAGATTGCTGCTAAAAGTATCTGTGTTTGGTTTTGATAACAAAGCAAGGTATCAGAGAATTAAAAATGATGTATCCATCACAGTGTAAGAAATTACTTGAATTTTTACACCTTAAAGCAACAAACAATTATTATCTAACAGCTTCAGTGATGAGGAGTGACTTAGCTAAGTGGCCCTGGCTCGTGTTTTTTGTTTGTTTGTTTGTCTGTTTTTTAAAGAACTTGCAGTCAAGGTATTGCAAGGCATTGGCCAAGGATGCAGGGCTTGCTTAAGGTTATGGATGCCTTTCTAAGACCGCTCCTATGCATGGACCTGCCTTACCACATGGCATTGCCAAAAGGTCCTCACGGCATGGCAGATGGCTTTCCCTGGAGTGAGTGGTGTAAGAAAGGTGGACACAGATGGAAGAGACACAGAGAAAGACAGAGATGGGCTGACTCTGTTGCTCACAGGGGCTAGTCCTGAAGTACTATAGGAGGGGCTGGACACAAGGAGCATCTGTAACAGAAGGCAGGGACTATTGGGGAGTGTCTTGGAGTCTAGGAGGAAAGAAAATAGATTTTTGTTTTGTCTCCATGTATCATACTGAATGTTGTTTCACCAACTATAATTCAGAAAAATATGTAAAAAGTCAAATGACCTAGTTATTATTGAACCTAAAATGACTGACTCACCGGTCCCTAGAACAACATTTAATAAAAGTAATATGTAATAAATATGCCCTGGCTGGTGTAGCTCAGTGGATTGAGCGCGGGCTGGGAACCAGAGGGTCTTGGTTCGATTCCCAGTCAGGGCACATGCCTGGGTTGCGGGCCAAGTCCCCATGAGGGCCATGTGAGAGGCAACTATACATTGCTGTTTCTCTCCCTCTCTGTCTCCCTCCCCTGCCCTCTCTCTAAAAATAAATAAAAATAAAATATTTAAAAAAATAGTAATATGCAATAAATAACTGTTGAAACAGGAAATTTGATTTATGTTATTTATTTTCAAGATTACACATGGCTATTGATACATGATAGATATGCGGAACAATTGGGTTATTTTTTAATGATTCTTTATCAATGCTCAGAAATTTGATTTTTCAAGGTTTCTTTGAAATCTTTTATTAAAATGCTAATTCAGTTTTGCCTAGTTTATACCCTCTAAAATAATATTTTAATGGAATAGTGTAATGTATATTTATACTTATCCATTTACAAATTTTTATCTTTGTTACTTTTTTCTATTTGCTCCTCATTTAGTTTTGAATTTATTTATTTTATAATGTGTTTTTCTGAGAAAAGTTATATACAAGGTATGATACAGTTTTATTTTTGCCTAAAATATATTTATTTCACTCTTTCTATTTAATGAAATAGTAGCAGACTATATACTTCAAGATGAAAATGCATTTCTTCGTAGTTCCTTGAGGATATATTCTATTTTATGTACACTACTTTTTATTTGGCTAGTCTGTTTTCAATGTTTTTTTTTAAAAAAACTTTATAAACATTTTTCTTCTGTATGACTCTCATAGATTTTTATATTATTTTAAAGTACAAATTTGTGTTTCTGTACCTGCTTTGACCTAAAAGATATATATTACTTCAGTACTGAAAAATTGTCAGTTATCAGGTTTTTGTATATTGTCAATTTTCCATTCTTAATATTTTCCATGAAAATAATTTAATATAATAATATCTGCCATATCTCCTAACACCTTGCATTTGCAGGTCTTATTTATTTATTATCCTGCAATCACAGCAATTTCCTTGAAGTAGATTTCCACTTCGTTAATTCTCTCTATCATTTTTAAATCTGCTTATCCATGTGTCCAAAGTTTTTGAAGATTTTTTTTTTACTTAAAAAAAAATTTCAGCTTTGGTGAGGTATAATGTACATGCAACACAATTAAACTTTTTGAAATATACATTTCGATGTTTGGCAGTTGTATATACATGTGATACCACACAACATTCAAGGAATTCTCTGATACTTCTGCAATAATTTTCCTACCCCGTACCAAGCCGTAGGGAACAAATGATGTGTTCTCTGTCACTACAATGGTAGTTTCTCCAGAACTGCATATAAATTGAATCATATTGTTTGTTTTACTTTACCTTGAAAAATTCATTTGAGATTTATCCATGTTAATGCATCTATCAATAGCTCATTTCTTTTTTATAGCTGAGAAGTCAAGCTAAGAATGTAAAACAATTTGTTTATTTATTAACTTGCTTATGGAAGTATAGTTGTATTTGTATTTCATCATTATAAATAATTCTGCTATACAGATTTATACACAATCTTTGTGCTGTCATACATTTTCATTTCCCTTATGAAAATACTTAGAAATGGGGTTTCTTGGTTGTATATTATGTGTTCCAGTTCATGGTTTCTTCTAAAATTTTTTTAAAGATTTTATTTACATATTTTTTGAGAGAGAGGAAGGGAAGGAGAAAGAGAGGTAGAGAAACATCAGTATGTGGTTGCTCTCACGTGCCCCTAACTGGGGACCAGGCCCACAACCTAGGCATGTGCCCTGACTGGGAATCGAACCAGCGACCCTTTGGTTTGCAGGCCTGCACTCAATCCACTGAGCTACTCCAGCCAGGGCTCTTCTAAAATTTTTATAGTGTAAATTCTAACACTTAGTTCTGTGATCCATTTAGGTCTGTGATTTCAACTTAGTTTTTCCTTATAGTATGAGGTAATCGTTAAAGTACATTTCTTTTAAAAAATGTGGATAGCTGGGGCCTGGCTAGTGTGGCTCAGTGGATTGAGTGCTGGCCTATGAAACAAAGGGTTGCCAGTTTGACTCCCAGTCAGGTCACATGCCTGGGTTGCAGGCCAGGTCCCCAGTAGGGGGCGCATAAGAGGCAACCACACATTGATGTTTCTTTCCCTCTCTTTCTCCTTCCCTTTCCCTCTCTTTAAAAATAAATAAATAAAATCTTTAAAAAAGATGGAATGCTAAGTAGTCCAGCAATATTTTGTGGTAAGGCCATCCTTTCAGCTATTAAATTACATCGGGAACTTTTTGGAAAACCAGATTAACAAAAGTCTAGATCTATTTCAGGACTCAATTCATTCATATTGATCTATATATATGTTATACCAAAATCATACTTTCTTGAGTTCTGTAGCTAGGGTTATAACTAGGTTGAGTTCTGTAGCTTGAGTTTGCTAGGGTTTTATTACATCTCTAAATAAATTTCAGAGGAATATCCATCTTTTTAACATTTCACAGTCCAGCCCATGACAATAGCATGTGTGGTTTATGACTAAGCCCAATGACATCAGTGCAACTGGGGCACATGCTTTCAGTGAACATTGTGTCAAGATTTATTCCAACTTGAAAGACTTGGCTTTGGAATCCTCCCAATCAGCTGAAAGTGGGATCATATAATATGAACTTGACTTCACAATATATGTTTAATAGAGCACATCACTTCTATTCACATTTTATGGGCAAGATCTAAGATAACTGATTCAATTATCAGTAAGAGAGATTGGAAAGTATAATTTAGCTGTGGTCCAGAGAAAAGAAAGCACCCAGATATTGCTAAACAATTACATTCTCTGTCATGCTTTTTATTTCTTGCACCTGAAATTTCTCTTCCTATTGTTAACTGTTTATATATTGTAATGCATTTGTTCACACTCTGTTTTAGACACAATAGCTACATTAGCTCATCTTCCATGCAAATAGAACTAGCATTAATCTTATAAATTATTACGCAAATAATGTGCAAATTATAATATTTGGAAAATATAAATTAAAAAATAAAAAAGATTAACTTGGAATAGCAATAAAATACAGATTTAACTATTAGTTGGAATACATAGTAAACTATCAGTAAATATAGTTCATGCTTTCAAATTTTGCATATATATCACATGTGGCATATTAGTGCATATATATTATATATGTGCGATTGTGCAATACAGTACATACTCATCTGAAACCAGCTTTTGATATAACTATAAACATACTAATATGTATGGGAGACCATTCTGCATGGCGTGGGCCCAGCTCCCACTCAGTGAGGCCAGTGAAGAGCAACAAGGGGCCCACACCCACAGATAGGTTCTTCTGTGGGGAATCAGGCCTGCATGGTACCTATACTGCTATGAGACTTGCTTTTGCTAAAACTCCCTCAGGCAATAAATATTTACTGCATATCTCTAAAGTAACTTCCTAAAGTCAATGCTAAACCTTCCAAGGACTAGTGTAACCAGTTCAACCACTTTTCCCTTTACATTTGCAAATATCTGTCTTTTTCGATGTAATTAGCAACATCCTCTCCTTTGTTATCTGTAAAATCACCTATAATGAACCTGTGCATAGTAAATGAGAACCATCCTCCATGTAATGTGCCCAGAAAGACAATAAAAGCCTGTCAAGGCAAGGGTCCTGTGCTCTGCTCTTGGGAGAGTGGCCATGCCTTCCCTTTTCTTCCACAGGACTCAGTAGACCACGTGAATTTGTCTCGTGTCTCAGCCATGACCCGTGGACACTGCAGGCCGGTGTCTGCATCATATATGCATACTGCATGTGTTTCTAAGATGTTTGGTATTTACTCAAACAATTCATTAGACATTTTCCATGACTTACCTAACTTAATTTTCCAAATACCCTTATGGCATAAATAACCTCATGATGAAACTGAAGCTCAGAGTTTTTATAACTTGTCATACTTTATATTTGTAAACAGTAAAAATGAAATTCAAGCTTCCTTATCTGACTCATAAGCATAAGTGCTCAACCATTCTGCTAACCCGTCTCAGCATAGTTCCGACCTGAGTATTTGCTATGATCCAACAGAGTACATGTTTTGTTGATATCCTGTATTTAATTTTCACATTTTTACAATAGTGTGAATCCACTTTTCAGATTCCATGCATAGGGTTTAGCAATTTTAAACATGTGGTCTAGCCTCACAGAGTAGCAAGTGGGAAAGCAAGCACTTAAACTCACATACTTCTGACTCAGAACCAGGTTCCTAACTGAGAGACGTTATAGTAATAGTGAGGATATCTTCGTTGGTTTTATTTTGCTAAAAAAACAAACAAACAAACAAACAAAAACGCTGCTTAAATACCCAGGTGTCTCATTTTTTACATTGTTGGGTTTAAAATATTGATTTTGTAAAAATAAGCCCAGGGAATGAAAGGTGAAAGATGTTTCTTATTAAGCGTCTAACCTGTGAATTTTAATCATAGATGATTTCACATAGCAACAAGTAAAAAAAATGTTATTTCTAGAGGCAAATATTATTTAAAAAACTAAATAACTTTACTACCATATGCAATTACAGTAATATAGAAGTCTAGCCAGTAGGAGCAAAAGTTTCAAATAAATATAAAAAAAACACAAATAGAATAACATTAGTAGACAAAACTATTTTAAAAAATGGAATTAGAGAAGAATTTGACATTATGTCAGGGCAATGAGACTCGAGGAAGCATCTGATATGTTATAGACTGATTTCCTCATTGTCAAAAATATTTTTTCAGTGTTTATTACCTCAGAACTCTCTTAAGAGGCAAAATTTAATTTTAGTCTTTAACAAGAGTTACTTTTGGAGTGTTAGTGTGTTAAATTCAAGAATTAAAACTACTTTAAGATAGGTCACTTTTCTTTTAAATCAGCATTATTTGATTGCTCAGTTCAATTTCCTTACACCAAGGTACTGAAAGAGCCCTTACTAATGTGACTGCTTTATTCTATATAGGAAATGATGTTATAATGGACATAGAACATTGAAATAAGCATCTTGATAAACAATATACAGTGGGGGCAGTTTTAAGTCGGTAGCCCTGTGGAGGTCACAGTCAATTTACTATTGAATAGTACACTCCCTTATGAAACACGTTGTAACCTAACTGATGCCTTAAACATTACAGCTTAACATGAATCATATACGAATGTGCAGCTAGTCATGACCTTGAATCTGTGCACCCACTATATGTAACAATATTTAAGAAAAGGGTTTTTATCTCTCAGATCAGCTGTGACCTCTGCAGGGGTAGTAAGGTGTTCTTGAAAGAGCACAGACTTCAAAATGAAAGAGTATGGACTTGTATCTCGACTTTGTCTTAGACTTGTTCTGTCCCCAAGATAAGTTACCTAATCTCTCATCTTCACTTGCTGTGTATATGTATTGCTAGTTCTGAATATAGAACATTGATTTTAAAATCTTATAAAGAGGGGGCCATTTATAAAACTTCCTTCCTTTTCTTTTTTCCTTCCTTCAACATCATCATTTCAAATATCTTAAATATTACACCCGAAGCTTTCACAATTATCTTTTCAAAATTGGGGAATCATTGATTCCATGCAGACACTTTAGCTTCAGTCCAAATAACATCTTTGCCTCACAGGAGACATCCTGGAAATAGTGACTCAGCATCAAAGAAGGGAGCCCGCCGCCTTTTAGATCCTTCAGGAAATGCAAGGGGGGCATCATTCCTGATTAAGTCAGACTGAACATTTCCATTGCAATTTTCCAAAAAGCCAGTGCGAAGTGGGGCTGGAAACTGAGTCAGCGTTTAGATATATAAATGTAAATTTCTTTTTTCTATCATCAAGTTTAGAATTACAAAATATCTCACTTCAAAATCTAGCATTCAGGGTCAGGATAATTTATTTCATCAACATTTCCTCCTCTCTGTATTTTTCTTTTCTTGTCTTTTCTTAATGCTTACTTTCCATTAGATAAAAGTATATCCAAGTTTTCCATTTGAAAGTAAACAAACATGCCAGCCTGCAACTCAGAAGAGAGTTCTCCCCAGAACCCAGCCCTGTCGGCACCCTGATTTTGGACGTCCAGCCTCCAGAACTGAGAAATAAATCGCTGCTGCTTATAAGCTGCAGGCCGTGGTACTTTATTAGAGGAGCCTGAGCTGATCGGGAATGCATCCAACCCACAATGACATCTTGGGTCACGAGGGCAGCTCAGAGTTCCAGGCAGCTGTCTGACAGTGGGGACTGTGGCTTTTATTTCTGCATCCAATCACCTCTTCCTGAGACAAGAACACTTTAGATACACAGTAAATTTTCTTGATTGAATTAATTAAACTCATTAGCTTCTCAGTCTGAAAATTTTAAAGTTGCCTTCTGCTATTACCCATCTCATAATTGTGACATTTTCCATTTGTGCTCTCTCTTTAGCATCTCTCTTATCTACCATTTTTATTAAATATCACTTCAGCTGCCCATTTCTGGACATGTTTACTCTGGATTGTGGCATTGCAAGGTAATAAATTGATTTCCTGCCTTTTATTTTCTCACCCTCTTGAATGTTTTTACATGCCAGTGACACAACTTAGATATTTCAACATCATGGTGCTGACCCCACATTTAAATAATTCCAAATATTTACTTAAATTTATTTCTTGAACATGTAATTCACAACTTTTCAAAAATCAGTTTTATCATTTTTCTGGCTTGTATTTTGTTTTTACTTCTGATTTTTATTTTTGGTTAGTAGAGCATGCTTTGTCTTGAGACTAGGATAAAAAATTCATCTCTATTCCCCTAGAGTTTTGCTTCAGCCCAAAGCAACAAAACAACATCTGTCTCTCCTCAAGTGTCATAGTGATAAAAATGCTCAAAATCGTACCCCTCCTCCAAAATCAGAATTAAATACTACTTCCTCTATAAAGTTGTTCCCAATCTTGTCAGCCAAACTACTCTCACATATTACTGTGGCCCCTCAGTATTTGGTTTGTGCATGCATTTTAAAATTTATCAAACGCTGTCCTCAATTGTACTTCGTGTATTCCTTATCAGTCTGTCATACGCTATGGTCGTCCTTAGAGCATCGGTCAGAAATGTTTAACTCAACGTCTTCCACCAAGCTTAAGGCAGTGTTTTGTGCAATCTTTGCACTAAGGCAGTGCTCTGCTGGTTAATCCCCCCGGAACTGGGATCTGACTGAATGAAAGTCATTACAAACTCTGCCCTTTCCTAGCCATGCGATCTTAGGCAAACTACTTTGCCATTTTGTTCTCTGAGTTTCTTTATCTCTAAAATGAAAATATACAGATATATATTTAATGAAGTTAAATATGAGGTAAATGAATAAAACCAGTAGAGTTTTATGTACTTAATAAGTAGTGCACAAGTATTACCCATCATTATTACATGCTTGGTGAATAAATACAACATTTAAGAAACTGAATTTAACTATGCCTTCTCTCTAATCTTTTAAGGCTAATCTCAAGACTCAGTTTATTTTAAAATTTTCTTTGATGCTGTCTCTATGTAATTATTTTATTTTTCACTGGGCTGTTCTAATACTTACAGCATAGGCCACCAAATTAAACATTAATCATTAATTGCTTTGTCCTAGTCCCTAGTTATTTAGTGCTTGCATTTCCTCAAATATTGTGATTCAGGTTCCTTGACTGATGATATATGCATACTCAAAGGTAGCCGAACTGACGATTGTACCAGGCAATCTCAATTGCTATTTGCAATTGAGAAGAAATGAAAATAAGGACGTTTGAGTTTGGACAGTGTATTTCAATTAATGTAGCCTAAGTAAATTTGTCATTGTCTTTATTCTGTTTGTTTGAGCACCTTTATCATTTAGGTAATTCATATTGAGTATGTAATCAAAATACAAGGCTTTTTTCTCTAATTACATTGCTATATCCATACTAACCATTTCAAAACTTAGAGGCTTAAAATAGCATGTTTATTTAGCTCACACTTTTGTGTTGGTGAGGCAGTTCCTTTAGGCTAGTCTGAGCTAATTCACTGATCTCTGTTGGGTTCCTTCATGAGATGTAGTTAGCTGGTGGGTTGGCTGATGGTTGGATGACCCAGGCCAGCTTCAATCAAATGTCATGCAGTGGTATCGTGGACCAGGGGAATAGAGGGCTTTGAGGCTTATGTTTCTCATTTTGGACTTTTCTTTTACCTCTCTACACATGGAGAGTCATCTCTTCCCATGTCTTCAACTATCGCCTCTATGCTGGCGAGGCAGCACAATCTCCACTTTCCATTTCTCTCTGGTGCTCCTGACGCGTTTGTCTTCCTGATTTTCATAGCCCACAAATACTTCGGCCCCAATGTTCTCACCTGAACTGCTGGTTCCTGCCTAAACTCCCCATTTTTAAAAATGGCATTAGTTTCAACCTGATAGGACAGAAACCTGATCTTCTTTCTTGACTATTTTCTCCATTGCATGCCTCATAATTATTTATTTAAAAGAGGATAAAATAAATTAATACCATTTTACTTTGATTCTTGTGTTGAATCATCTGAAATCAAAGCATCAGCATCATCTCATTGACAGAGGATTTTGTCTGCAATCCAAATCTCCTCCAGTACATCTTTTGCACTCCTGCCAGAGTCATCTTTTAAAATATAAAACTGATCAAGTTACCATTTTGCTTAAATCCGTTCAGTGATAGTACTGAATCCAGAATAAAATACAACCCTCTTGTCAGTCCTAAAACCTTTTCTTATAAAACATGTCTGTAAGGACTATATCATTGAGGACTTTTTACTACAGTGAACTGAGTTTCTATTTAGAGCTTTCAACTTACATAGAAGTTTAGTAAATTCTTTGCAATTTTGTCCCGTTAGTGTTTGTTTTCTCCTGTTTTATTTTGTTTTGTTGTTTTTAGTGCCTGCCGGGAAACTAAATCCTTTCTGATAAACCCAACTTGAAATGTCACCACCTGTCCTTTCCTCAGGGTTAAGTGCAAATTCAAGGGGGTTATTTTGCTTCATGATGGAGGCATGGGGGTAGAGCTAGTATCTCAGGATTAATCTTGGTCATCTATCCAAGCTGACATCATCAACTTTGTCATTTATTTTTCAATGTATTCTTATTCTGGCTGCAAGATCCCTTTCCTTTACATGTATGTATGTCCCTTGATGGTTCTCAAGGTCATGTCCATGCCTCTTAAACTCAGAAAATTTAAAGGGTCCCTACAAGGACTATGTAAGGTATATTTGAGTCTATAAGATTACCTCAGACAAAGTACTTCTCTTTTTAATCTATTCTTCTGTGTCAGAGTGGCTCAAGGTTTTTTGACAATGAGCCTAATCCATCTTAAAGCCCCAGATGAGAAGCAGGGCATATAAGGGAGGGTCCACCCCCCCCCCCCACAAATTGAATGTATTTATTAAAAGTGTGTATTTACTCTTACATGTTTAAACTTCAGTCACCTTCAAAGTACTCTCCATTTGATGCAATACATCTATTGAGATGGTTTTCTTCTACTGCTCAGAACAGTTTTTAAACTTATCAATTTTGATGCCTTTTAGTGCCTCTGCTGTTTTTTATTTCACTTCTTCTACATCGACAAATTGTTTCCCTCTGGGGACACTTTTCATTCAGGGAAACAAACAAACAAAAAAGTTGCTGGGAATGAGATCAGGTGAATGGGGGGGTGGGGCAAGTGGGTCAGGTTGTTTTTGGTCAGAAACTGCTGAACGCTCAGCAGAGTATGAACAGGTGAGCTTGTAAATCACCCATCATGAAATGGGCAATGGTGTTGAAGGAGTCTTCAACAAAAATTAACTGAAGCAGAATGCAGCCTCTCACAACAACGCCAGCTAGTACGCAGATCCAGATGGGCTTCTAGAACACTCACTTTAGTGGGGGAAGCCTCTACTACAAGGGACCTGCCCTCCAGAAGATAATCCCAGATTTATTAGCACCCCCCTCCTCATAGGTCTACTTACTCTCAGATCTGGATATTTATTATGTAATTTTGTATTATCTCCTATTAGTATTAACAGTGGCATCCTGCTGCACCTAAAGTTTATCATCAGAATATCAGCTATTAGTTTACTAGATCCCCTTTAACTTCATCTCTGAATTTTTTCATTTCCCTGGTTTCTGAAATCAGAAGCTCTGGGGAAAAGGATTTGAATAAACCTGTGGCTGATTTTTCCTAGCATCCTGATCATGAGGATAAACAGGGTCTGGAACTTGGCCTTCCCTCCACTTCCTTGTACCCTGGCTAGGGGCAGCCAAAGGGAGTAGCAGCCTTTTGCATCATGTTTACCTGAAGGAAGTGCTTTTTCTTAACAGCATCTTTGTAGGACTCAGTTACATATACTGTCATGTTTTAGTAACATTGAAAACTTTGCAGTGATGAAATGGGCCTTGCTCTCTAGTGCATGGGTGCCTTAAATACATGATTTTTCTACCCTATGTTGATTGCTAAATAATTCCTATATGTCCTTTGAAATTCAGTTTAGGGGTCATATTATTGAGGAAGCCTCTTTAGAGTTTTTCTATTTTTGGTCCCATAATTACTTCTCTTATACTATTGTTTCTCCATTTAGAGTTGTTTTAAGCCTTAAAGGGGCTAATACACTTGGCCTGCTTAGCCACATTATTTTGGTATATACCCACCATTCAATAACATGGTGCCTCATAATTTTTCAGTGCCCAATAATATTGATTAAAAACTTAATGATTAATTGGATGAATACTCTGAAATATTATACATCTTTACTCCAAATTTCTTTGTTAAAATTCATACACAACTTAGAAAGTCTGACTCCCATTCAATTTGTCCTCCACTAGATGGTATCCAACCTTTCTTCTTTCTTTTGCAACTCCCTTGAAATTAATCTGTCCTTGTTCTTACTATATAAAAAGTTGTCCCTTATTATATCACTGAGTATAGTCTGCACTGTATTGCTTAAGATCCACTTCTTCTAATGCTTTTTTTTTCTTAATTTTTAGATGGGTGACATGAAAATCAGAATTTTCTTTTCTTTTTTTTAGACAGGGACATATTTATGTTGATTTAAAATAAAAATGTTGAACTACATAGGGAGGGAAATAAATGAAGTATTATTTCAGCCTAAAATATTTTGTATGTAAGGGTAACGCTTTGATATGTACGTCTTTCACTTAATGTGTCTCTGTGTGAGGAGAATGGTATGTACTATGGCTACCTATATGTCTGCTGATGTGTGCCCAGACAGGAGAATATATATGTTCTGTGATCACTAGATTTCAAGTATGATACACCATGGCTCCTGCTCTGTTTAATTCCACTCTTGATTGTGCATGGTTCCTATAAATATAATGATATTACTCCTGTGATTAGGTTACCTAGCATGGCAAATGAGATTTTGCATATGTAACTAAGGCCACTAATCCATTGATCCTGGATGCACTGAATCTAATCAGTGAGCACCTGCAATGAATGACTGTTAGTTTTGATGGAGTAAGATGCTATGTTGAGAGAGGACCATATGGCTAAGACATGAGGAAGCCTCTGGATGCTGAGAAATCCTTGGATAACAACCAGCAATAGAATAGGAAACTCAACAGTACAACCTTAAGGAGTAATTTTTTCCAACGATCTGAATGTGTTGCAAGAGGAAGCTGAGATTTATGTGAGACTGATGTTAGTTTTTGAGATGTTGAGCAGAGGGCCTAGCAAACCCACACTCATACTCCTGACCTGTGGAAACACTGAGTGTCACACATTATATGCTGTGTGCCCTCAAAACCCATATGTTGAAAGCCTAACACACAATGGTATGGTAACAGGAGGTGGGCCTTCTGGAAACAATTAGCTTTAGATGAGGTCATGAGCATTGAGCCTAGTGATGGGATTATTGTCCTCATAAGGTGATGAAGGGACCCTACCTCTCTCTTTCTCACTGTCATGTGAGGATTCAGCAAGAGGGTATCTGTCTGCATATAAGGAAGAGGGCCTCACCAGGAACCAGATTGGCCAGCACGTTGATCTTGGCCTTCAGAACTGTAAGAAATAAATGTCTATTGTTTAAGCCACTCAGTCTATAGTATTTTTGTTAAAGCACCCCAGACTGACGAAAACAATAAAATAATGCATTTTTGTTATTTTAAGCCTCTGTGTTTGAGGTAATCTGTCACACAGCAATATCAACCCAGTAAGTTATTTTGAACTAAAGGTAAGAGACTATATTTTCTTATTAATCTACACATATATAGCAATATCTATATATCTATATATCTGTATGATCTATCTATACGTTGTTTTTTTTGTTTTTGTCTGGGTAAGGAACAACAATCTACCCATTCCATAGAAGTGCTTTATGGGAAAAAACTGTGAAGCATGGTGGAGAAAATGAGATACAATGTCAAGCACCACCATTTCTGAGAAAAATACTGTGACCAAGCTCCACAGCAGCAGAATAGATTTTTTTTTTAACAGAAGCAGTTCATACTCTGTCCCGATAAGACGTATGCTCCTTTCTTAGTGACACCATACTGAGACAGAAAGTAATCATGTAAAGTATCTCTACCCTAAGAAGTATTAAATGGGGTACCTATATTTATCTCCTTTCTCCCCACAAAATACCTTATAGTGACACTATGGGGAGCTCATTTTAGGCTAACTGCAGAGTGACAGTCTTCTCCTTCTGCAGAAGGATAATCAGGTTCATTAATCCATTCAGACCTCCAGGGTATCATTTATTAAATTGCTCCCAATGTGCCTTATTCACTCCCAGGAAATAATTTACATACTAGGGAAATTTGATTCACTATCAAGCATATCCCATTTTAAACAATTCTCATTTTCATTCCTTGGTAGAAGGTAATAACTTATGCAAAATGTGTGCAGGCATAGATTATGCCATGCTGGGAAATTATTTAAGTATTACTTTCAGGGTGCTAATATACCATGAAAATATCTGTAATATACAATTCAGTGAATTCAATGAAGATTTTTCCATGTTTTTCTTACCCTTCTTCCTCCAATAAAAAGGACAATTAAAAGTATCTTATATAAAATGTTAGGACCTAGAAGAATACGCTCATTGATGAAGAGGAGTAGAAGTCATACATGAGCCTTCTCTATTCCATTATTCTGCTACAGCCTGTCAAATGAATCACCTGAACCTATTTTATGTTATATAAGCCACCTTCTAAACAGTTGATTGCACTTTAAGATACTTTGCTTTCCAAATGAGACAACAGTAGTTATCTTATTCAAAGAGAAAACTCACTTGGTTTTATGTTTTAATAATAAAGTATGAAGTCATGTTTCAACTGGTTAATCTTTACCTTTTTTTCCTAGAGCAGCAAAGTTCTAATGAAATACACACACACACACACACACACATGTATGGCACTGACCATGTGTCTAGGTATTATTCCAAGTGCTTTACACATCCCCATTCAAGCATTTCTTCAAACAACACTGTGAGGTAGATATTACAATTGTCACAATTGAAAGATGAGGGAATTTTCATAGAGTAACCAAATAATACAAAAATACTTATGAATCTTCCCATGACAATCTCTACTATGTTGCTTGCTTTTTTAAAAATGTAAATATTTCACTCTTGCAGAGATGGCTACTAAACTTCAAAGTGTGGAAAGGATAACATATTGAATGAAACAGCACATAAAAAGCTATTCAGTTCTCAACTATTACCTGCTGCCTCAAGTTGCTAATGAATGACTTCAAGTGAGAAAAATCGAAGGCAGACCCAGCATTTCCACTAACCAGTTGTTCCTCCGTACACCCATTTTCTTATCTAGAAAGTAAGTTAGTAATGCTTATTAGAATACTTTAAATTATGAGACTCTACCATTTTTACATTTATCTATTAATGACATAGGATTTGTCTAAATATTGAAAAATAAAGCTACAACTAGTCGTATGTTGAGGTGTGAATATTCCAATCCAATACCCCCCCAACAAAAACCACATTGCACGATTGAAGTCAGGCACACTATTTTATAAGTAAGGGATGGAGTAAATCTTCTAATATATTATTTGCTTCTCAAGAAACCTGCCAAATATCCAACTCCAACTGTGATTTCCAAATATTTCTTTTTCCAGATAGTAAATCACAGCTTATACAATCAATGGCTGGCCAGAAACAGATTGAATACCCTGTCCCCCAAACACATTACTTTTCCCTGACAAAGCAAAATCTTAAGATCAAATGAACAGCAATTGAACCTTTTACCCCCATTTCTAGTCTCAGAGCAGCGGTTTGCAGAATACTGTGAAGTTCACATTACTTCCCCTGCTGCAATTGGTCATGCATTTTAATTTTAAAAGATGTAAATTGTAAGCTTATAAGATGAGAGCCTTGTGTCCATGCTGGCAGAAGAATATTTTAAATTGTTTTCTGACAGTGCAAAAATACAGCTACTGATATTTTAGCTGATGGACAGGTGGGGATTTGGAGTGTAAATTAGAAAATCAGCTAAGGAACAGGGTTTTTATAGCTGTTGTTATCGTTATCACTGCTAGGCTTTTCTCCCCTTGAGTGCCAAGTTTTTAATTTTTGCATTTTCAAGACAGTGACAGGCAAGGTTGTCTCACAGTTTCAGAGCCTAAAGTAATTCCAATAAAATAACAAATCAATGGAATGGCTGTGACTGCAATTTTATTCTGTCCAATGTAAATAAATGACTGTTTGATATTTAATGACATTCATCAATAGATGATGTTGGGCTGGGGACCTGGGTTTGACACAGTTTTTTTGTTTTGTTTTGAGACAGTTGATATTTAATATTTTTAAGTACAAAGACAATTTACTCTTTACAAAAATACAACTCAGGCAAAGAGGGGAAATGGATTTTTAGAGCAAAGAAAACATGTATCATGGTTAGGTTACCATGTTCCAACCCCTGTAACCCATAAAGCAAAAATTTCACTTTCTAGCATAGAAAAGCCTAGAATGGTAATTGGAAAGTTATGATAATGTTGCTGAACCAAAGTGGGAGTTTAGCTGCCCACCGGCACCCATAGGTAAATTCCAGAGGCTGAGATTGGTGAAAAAGGAAAGAGGTCTTTATTCAAATGCCGCACAATCTGGGAGAATGCAGAAACTTGTCTCAAAAGCCCACCCCAGCCAGGCTGGTGTAGCTCAGTGGATTGAGCGCGGGCTGGGAACCAGAGGGTCCCGGTTCGATTCCCAGTTGGGGCACATGCCTGGGTTGCGGGGCCAGGTCCCCATGAGGGCCATGTGAGTGGCAACCATACGTTGCTCTTTCTCCCTCCCTTCTCCTCTCTCTAAAAATAAATAAAAATAAAATCTTAAAAAAAAAAAAGCCCACCCCATCTGGAAACCCAGTGAAAAGCCCAACCACCCTCAACTAAAACACCAAAGGCAGCATACACAGGTCCTTCTCCCATTCCAAGTACCATGGCCCACGAATTGCAGGCGGCTCCTGAGCGGTCATCCAGGCAGGTCTCAGACTCCAACTTCAGAACCAATGTGTGGGGCCAGTGCCACCGCTGGCTATAGGCTTTTCCCCCAGCTAGTTGTGTGGCTTACCTCGCTCATGCTCAGTATAGTGCTTCCTCCTGCCACCGTCCTGCCCCGGGGCCAGGGGTCTGCCACCAGGCTATCGGTTTCAATAGCAGGAACTGGAAGTAACAAAAGAATTTTGGTTGTCCTTGATTGTTCTGTCCTAGGGTGATTAAATCCACTTGGGGACAAGTGAGGGGACTTATAGTAAGACAGAACTAAATGTACAAAACACAGCTGTAAACGTTACTCTTTAGCAGAAACATGTCCTCAAAACAATGAGGGAGAAATCAGGTAACTGAACTATTTAAACTGTTACACCCCTATCCCATCCCAAAATCAATAGTATGGAGGTGCAGATAGACTATTGTAGCCTATATATTTTTTCTTCTGCAACAAGAACATTTTATTTTTTATTTTTAATAGTTCAGTTTTGTATTTTCTCATTACCATTTACCTCCCTTATATGCTCTTCCACCTCCACTCACTCCCCTCCCCCACACAATCACCGCATTGTTGTCTAACCAAGTCCATTAGTTTTTCTTCTTTGCTCAACCCCTCCAACCCCAACACTTACCCTCCCACAGCTCTCAGCCTGCTCTCTGTCCATGAGTCTGTTTCTGTATGACTTCTTAGTTCAGTCTGTTCATTAGATTCCACATATGAGTGAAATCATATGTATTTGTCTTTCTCTGACTGACTTGTTTCACTTAGTTTAATGTTCTCCAGGTCCTTCCAACGTGTTGCAAAAGGTAATTTTTTCTTTTTCACAGATAAGTAGTATTCGATTATGTAAATGTGCCATAGTTGTTTTATCCACTCATCTACTAACAGACACTTGGGCTACTTACAAATCCTGGCTACTATAAATAATGGTGCAACGAACATAGGGGTGCTCATACATTCTTGAACTATTGTTTCAAGTGTCTTCGGATAAATTCTCAGGAGTGGAATCACTGGGTCATAGGGAAATTCCATTTTTAATTTTTTGAAGTATCTCCACACTGCTTTTCACAGTAAGTGCACCAATCTCTACTGGCACCAACAGTGCAAAAGAGTGCTCCCTTCCCCACACCCTCATCAGCACTTGCTGTTTGCTGATTTATTGATGAAAGTCATTCTGATGGGTGTGAGTGATATCTCACTGTGGTTTTAATTTGCATTTCTGTGATGATTAGTGACTTTGAGCCTCTTTATACGTCTATTGGCCATGTGTACATCTTCTAAAAAGAAGTGTCTATTCAGGTCCTTTGCTCATTTATAATTGGATTGGTGTTTTTGGTGTTGAGTTTTATCAATTCTTTATAAATTTTGGTTATTGACTTCTTATCAGATGTATCAAAAACATATTCTCCCTTTCAGTGAGTTGTCTCTTTAGATTAGATACAGTTCTTATCTAGGTACAAATGACATATTTCACAAACCTAGGACAGACATTAAAAAATGTATATGGAAGCACAGAAGTCCCCAAGTAGCAATAGCTTCTTGAGACAGAAGAACAAAGTTGGAGCAATCATGCTACCTGACACCAGACTATACTATAAGGCCATAGTAATAAAAACATCATTGCAGTGACATAAAAACAGACACATAGATCAGTAGAACAGGATAGAGAGCCCAGAAAAAACTCATACCTTTATATTCAATTAATATTTGACAGAAGGGGGAAGTACAAATAATAGGCTAAAGATAGTTTATTTAATAAATGGTGTTACGAAAATTGAACAGATACATGCATAAAAATGAAACTAGACCACCTAATTGTGTCACACAAAAGAATAAATATAAAATGGATTAAAGACTTACATGTTAGACTCAAAACCATTAAAATCTTAGAAGAAAACATAGGCATTAAAATCTCGGACATTTTGTAGCGATATTTTTTCTGGTATATCTCCTCAGGCAAGAGAAACAAAAGAAAAAATAAACAAATGGGACTACATCACACTAAAAATTTTTGCACAGCAAAGGAAACCATCAACAAAATAATGTAGATTTTCACTCAGTGCATGTGGTTTCTGGGACGCAGTCATGAGACACTGAGGGAAATAAAGAAGCTGGGCCGGCTGGTTACATGAACTCCTAACAACGTGCCAGTTCTGAGAGGAGGCACCGGGCAGCGGGCTACCAGGAGGGACACAAGGAAAGGAAACCTTGACATTGCAGTAACTTGTGTCTCAACGAGAAAGCTTATTTTTGGTAGTTTAGTTTAAATTTTTTTTTGCAATGTTACTTTTTAATGATGTGAGGAGACTGAGGAAAGGTCCAGCATAGAATAATGTTTAAGAATACAGGAAAAATGGGGCCAATATTCACTCTTTTCATTATTTCCTATGCTATAATCGGCAAATAGCCTGATAGTTCTCAGTGTCCATCTTTGAAAATGTAAAATCCATGCTAATTTTCCTACAGATTATGGAAGAATGCCTAGCAAGACAATAACGCATATCTTGGCACATAAACCACAATCAATAAAAATAAGTATTTATTATTTCTGTGAGTTTTTTCATAAGACTTAGAATAAATCAAACACCTATTCTTTGATGAGTTTAAAAGGAGCACAGGTATTTAAGTTTTGCCGTGTATGGGTGGAATGCACGCAGGCATAGGGGAAGAAAAATATCTTTTTCTCTACCTTTACAGGTTCTCAATTAGGTCTCTGAAGCAAAAGACTGCTGAACAAGAGAAAAGTATACACATTTATCTAAGTTTTATGTGACCCAGGAGACTTCATAAGGAAATTTAAAAAACACACAAAAATGGTTAAACCTAAGCATTTTTATAAAGGTTTGATAAAGAATGAAAATTGTGGAAAAATATGACAGATGGAAAGAGTATGAGGTAAGTGTAATAACCTGGGGAAAGCAACAATATCTGTTCCTTCAGATGCCTTCAGAGTTGCCAAGACCTGTTTCAGGGGAGGTCAGAGAGTCCTTCCTGCACCTGCCTTTTCTTCGATTCTTTCAGCTAAAATATTCAAATTGTCAAGGTACTTGTCTTAAACCCATCACACGGGACTCTTTTTTTTTTTTTTTTTTTTTTTTCAGACACCCCGGGGATGTTACAGGAGAGGAGCAGCAATCATTTAAAAGCAATTGGAAGATTTGCAAATTTCACCTTTTGGGGGGTAAGTTTTACAGGTAATATTGCAGAACTACATATAACTTGAGCTTAAAAAATGTCAGGGATTTTCATTAAAAATGTCCATGTTTGTAAAAATCGGATTAAAATCAGATAGTTACTACCAATCCTCTCTAATTGTGTAAGTCCATGTTTGGGGCAACATTCACCTTTGACAACTACAGAGTTGAGTTTATGGAAAGAAAACATCATTTCATATTTATTTTGCGCAGCATGCACGGTGAATCCTGGTTAGCATGCCATAAAACTTGTTTAAATTAAATAAATGATTGAATTACAGAGGTATAGATTTTGAGTATCTTACCTCAAAGAGAGGTTGTATTTATTCGTAATCAAGAAAGGTGGTATAAATATGATTCCAAATATCTGAACAAAACTCGAATTTTTTTCCAAATATTTGGACAACTGCTGTACTCAGGTATCATTGAGTATTTTCTTTTGCAAACCTTTTTCAATAATTCTCATTGAAGAATAAGAATTTAACTATCATTATTTAAATATTCTTGTAAAATTTTATTTTTGAAGAGTCTATGGCCATAATATTTTGTAATATTATGAATATTATGAATTTTGGTCTAAAATTCAAAACATATCTTGATGTTTTGTAGAGTATCAGCCCAGGCAGTTGAGTATAATTTTGGTCAAATCACTAAATAGATTAGTCCTGTGAATATTTTATATGATTTTCTGTAAAAAGAATGGTGTTTTATCGTTTATTTTTAATGACAAATAAAAATAATTCCCATGAAAAGTACCTTAGAAGGTAAAGAAGTAAAACGGAAAAAGAAGTCTGGTTGCTTGCTGCTTACAATGCAATCATCCTGTGAAGTTTTAAAAAATTAGGGCCCTGGCTGGTGTAGCTCAGTGGATTGAGCATGGACTGGGAACCAAAGAGGTGCCGGTTCGATTCCCAGTCAGGGCACATGCCTGGGTTGCGGGCCAGGGTGAGGTGAACGAGAGGCAACCAGATGTTGATATTTCTTTCCTTGTCTTCCCCTCTCTCTAAAAATGAATAAATAACATCTTTTAAAAATACACTTAGTATTTTTGTAGAACACTTTTTTAAATCTGTTGGTAACTTGTTTTTAAAAATTAGTGACAGTAGTTGTCATTTGCTGCTTCTGCTTACTCTCCACATTGCTATGCTTTGCTCCAGAGATATCAGAATTCTTTAGGATGCTTTCTTGTACTTTTTTATATTATATATACATTAGTTTCCTTATTATATATACGTTAGAAGCTGCTGAGCTTTACCAAATGTTCACTTTAGGGGTCTCTGTATGAAAAAATATATGTTAAAAACATCTGGTTCCCAATTTCTAAGTACAACATGAGAGTCTCACGGTTTTAAAGGACTCCAAAATAACAAAGGTGAGGCTCAAATTTGTGTCCAAGGGCCTTGTCCTTACAAAAGTGAAAACCAACTTAATCCTGTTTGGAAATGACTGACGTTCACAGGAAATTCTATAGGAGATCCTACTCCACTGAACCTCATAAAGCATTCTCAAACTCAGGATCATTCAAATTTGAATAACATCTCAGATGGACCCTGAACACTAGCAAAACAGTCAAAGTCAGAAGTTATTTCATATCCTAAGTGACTAATTCCTTAAGAATGCAGTCTAAAAACAACCCAATTTATATTACTTAACAGAACAATTAATATACCCAAAAGAGTCTTTGAATTTAGATATAAAATGACTTTTATATATTTTTGAAATAGGCGAACTTTACATTTTCTTTTGTAAAACATACAAGACAGGAATAACTTTGCTCTCTTTTCCATGAAAGAGAGTCTTTCACAAGAATTGGCTTCTATATTGTCAAGGACATCTATCATGCCCACAACCTCAAATACTCACTTTGTAAATATTGAAATAATTAATTAAAATATATTAATATTTTATATCACTCAACTATTTAACGCAGTACACAGATCATTCATAGCATAATTATTTAGTTAATCATAGGATGAAAAGTACATGTGTAATACAATGAATGTGATAGGCATTTACATATATGCATACACATATATAGGAAAGGAACTAGAAGTGTCTTTCTAAAACTGTTTTATTAGGTAACAGAACTGTGTTTTTATTATTTTTTCTTTATTTTTTCTAATGTTACTTTAGAATAAAAAAGTGGGACTAAGTACTTAAAAGAAGAATTATTGAGTAAAAAAAATAAGATAAAGCCAGAACTTATAATTATATATCAATTTGGTATTTTTTAAAATCAGAATTTATAGTGCAAAAGGCATAGAGTTGCCTAAGAAAGCTTTTAAAATATGATCAACTTCTTCACCGTCAGTGATGTAAAGTGAGGTGAAGTATGACTCAGGGAGATCACCGAATCTATTTCCTCTTGAAAAAGAAAATATGGTTTCTTCAATATAAATGGTTCCTGAAACAGGAATGTATACTGTTTTGGAGACTCTAGGATCATTGTGTGTTTACAGTGCAAAATTCCCTTTCTCTATTTTCCTAGGTGGGCATTATAAGGGCTATAGGCATTTTCTTCTGTGTAAATATATGTTATCCATCTCAATGATTGTTTGGATGTTCTCTGTAAGCAAAGAATAATGAAAACAAGAAGGAAGCATTATGTTTTCACTTTAGAGATTGTGGCAGTGATTTCCACACACGTGTAAACACGCAGTACTGAGAATTTACACGTTTTGAGCACAGCTCCGTGTGATTCTTGTGTGAACAAGTGTGGATCATGTCTGTGGAATGGGAATTCTCTAATAGGAATTTGGCAAAGATGTATCTTAAAAAATTCTGGCTTGCTGATCCCTGAATATTACTTTAATCTGGTCCTGTCTGCCACCGGATCTGAATTTACATCCAATGCTTTGTTATGAGTAATCCTACCTGTTCTGCATAATTCCATGAATAATCAATCCTAT
>PVJI01006727.1:0-83960 GCA_004026765.1 Micronycteris hirsuta | reverse complement strand
GAGGCTGCATTTAAGGGTGCGACACTCTGCAGGGTCTGACACCTTCCCCCCAGGGGACCAGCTGGGCTGAGGAAGGCTCAGGGAGGGAGCCAGGTTCCCAGAGGCCACCTCGTCCTTACTGAGGGGAATGTGTTCCTGGGGCAGAATGGAGGGAGGGCCGCACCACCCACCACGGTGGTGGCAAACACCCAGAAGCACTTGCTGAATTCTAAAACCTGCTCCAAACACTCTCCAGGCAGGAGCTCACTGAACCTTCAAGGTAATTGTAAAACGCATGCACTTCACTGTCCCCACTGTTTAGATGTGAGAATTAAGGCAGAGGAGGTCAATGATTTGTCCTAATTCACGCAATTAGCTCTCGATGGGGCTTGGACCTGTGCCCAGAAAATCTGGGCAGGGTTAACAAGGTAATACCTCAGCGTGGCTGCATCACATGTGCACTTACACATATGCATGCATGTTTATGCGTGTTTGAATTGTTCTCTGGTATGTTTGAGTTAAACAGATTTAATGTGCTAATAATATAACTTTACACTCAAGCCTATTATTCTCTGTTCTAATGCTCTAGCTTTGGGAATTTTTAATCCCTCTAAAGGTAATTTATCAATGATGATTCCCACCACAGGGCAGAGGACACCTCTTATTTATCTTTGTGAGCCTTTCAGTTTCCCTGCAACTGTGCCTGCCCTATCATTTAGGTGTATGAAATATTCGCTGAGTGAATTTATGACACGTTTTTCTACTATCATTTTTGCAGTTTTTTCAAAATGTGCATGGACCTATTTCTTAGAAACCTCCTTTGCTTGCAAAAAGTTTGATTAGAATGAAACTTGTCTTTCTTCGAAGAGTTATGTTATTTATCTTTGAAATTTGGTTGTATTGGTATTACTCCAAGCACCTGGGTATTTGGGATTATAGCAGAATCATTTTTAATGTCTTCAAGAAGAGTATTATTTAATAAATGCTTTCTTATCCTCATCTGAGGACATTTTTTCTTGGCTTTTATAGAGAGAGGAAAGGAGAGAGGAAGAGAGAGAGAGAGAGAAACATCAGTGTGAGAAAAAACATCGATTGCTTTCTTCCTGTGCTTGCCCGAACCTGGGATTGTCGGCTCCAGACCGGGAATTGGACCTGCATCCTAGGTATGTGCCCTGACTGGGAATCAAACCCTCAAACTTTCGGAATCAACTGAGCCACCCTGGCTAGTGCTTATTTAATACATATTTGATCACCTCAAATTTCTTGGTCTTTGTTTATTTTCTCATCTGTAAATAAGAAACATTAGATAGCATTTAACTTAAGAGTATTAAGATTTCATGTTCTTCCTCCAATCATTTAGATATTTCCAAAAGTCCCAATGTTGGGTGTTGCAAATCTCAACTATCTGGATATTAAATTGGCTTTGCCAATTTTTGTATATAGTATTCATAAAGTGGATAAGGGGCATACAAGGTGACTTCTGCATGGATGTTTTCCCTAGGAAACTAATAGTTATCCTTCGAGACCTGTGTTTGATATCACCTCCTCTGAGAAACCTCTCCCAATCCTCTCCCATGAACCCTCCCTAACCTTCCCTGAATTCTCTGGGTTGCGTAAGTTCCTTATCACCTCCATTCTCACTGCATCCTGAACATGTCTCTGTCATTAGACCTACATCTTTGATTTGTCTGTGATCATCTGGAAAAGAGAATATTTCTTTCTTTAGAGGTTGCTAAACTTTCCATTTTCATTTCTTAATAATGAAACATGCATGGATTAAAACAGCCAAGAGAGGGAAATAAATGTATACTGATAGCATCGATTGAAAACCTGGATTCAGCTCTGTCTGAAGCTAGATTTTTCTAGATATTTTGTTTTATTTGGTTGAGCCAAGATATCCCTCTCATTTTCCCTCATTCTATATTCAATTGGATTCTTGTCACTTGCAATTGAAAAACTCATAGTTTCTGACCTCAAAGGCTCTTACTTGTTGGTAGAGATAAAAGTGTAATTAAACCATTGCGAAGGAGTTCTTGGAAGGAGTTCAACACCCAGGGTGCTGTAAGAACTTAGCAGAGGTGCTGCTAAGCTGTAGAGTCTTAGTTCCTGAAGAACAGTCCATAGATCAGCAGCATCAACATTGCCTGTGGACATGCGGACCCCTGCCTCATCTCTAGTGAATGGGAACCTGAGTAAATAACAGAATGGCTAGGTGACTTGTACATTCAACACATGAAGGTTTGAGAAGAGTTGCTGTAAAGGGTACAGGGAGGGATGCACACACACACACACACACACACACACAGGTACATTTTCCCATAAAGGGTGACACTTGAGGTGAATATTGAGAGATGACTAGGTCCTACTCCAGGAAGAATTATGGGAAGTAGGAGGAGGGGTCACATGTTTCCAGGCAGACAGAGTAGTGGTAAGAAAGACTTGAGTGGCAGGAACTTTGAACATGAGGTGAGTAGGGAAAGGTAGGAAAAGACGCTGAATAAGTGGATCAGCTCTCTTTATGGTAAGTCACAGGAAGCCCTTTACAGTAGCACCTTATATTGAGGAGTCTTTAGGGAACCCTGATGACTCATGATTCTAGTGACTGGAAATCCATGGTGGAGGGAAGAATTTACCATATGGCTCTCTAAACAGCCATTATCCTGGGAAAGGATGCATACCCCACCTTTACCATCACTGCAGTCAGCAAGTCTTACAAGTTCCCATTGATCCACCAAACACGGTCTGCTCATATTACACCCTCAACAGTCAAATTCATTCTGTTCCAGGACCGCTAGGCTTTGCCGTTTAATGGCTAGTCTTGAATCAACTCAAGATGGGGTTAATGGCTAACCTCACACCTTCCCCTGAAGACCACTTCCGATGGTGGTCTGATGTTAACAAGAATCAGTTACTGCATTTCCCCAAGTCGTTCTCACCATCGCCCAAAGACATGGTTTGGCAGAAAAGGTCTCTTCTTACATTCCTTTGTGCACATCTCTTGGAGCCTGTAATGAGATGAGAGAAGATGGAAATTAGAATAAAACTGTGGATAAAAAAGTGCAGCAAGATGATACTACATTAAATTTATGACACGACAGGGCAAGCTCATTTTGCTTCGTGAATAATGGTTAATCACTGTTTAAATCAGAGACTATTTACTAGCTGCTTCTCATAAATCAGGGTTGGGGAGTAGAAATATTTATCATGAGCTAATGACATGTGAATTTAATAGAGCCAAATATTTTAATAAGATTGAAGATTCTTAGGCACAATGTTTTAAATGATAGCAGACCTCAAAGCACAAACAGAGGAACCTTAAAGATATCTGAAGTCAAGCAATGTCCTTTAAAAATGGAACTTTAATGATGTCTGTGCTCTCTCCCCAAATGGGTCCCTCCTGCCTCCTCTACCCTTGACTGTTGAGACATGGCCAGATTTATGGTACCTGGGTCATGTTCTTGACTACTTTTTATATTTTATACAAGCTATTAAATGTAATTTATGAGAGCGAAGAAAACATTCTAAATGTGAACAATTTATAACTATGGGGGAGGCTCAATGAAGGAAGCTGTTTGAACACTGGCCAGTGAGTCTAGAGTCATCCAATTTAATGGCATTCCCCAAAACTGGTGTATGAACTTGAGCAAGTCACTGCTCATCTCTGGTCTTCATACAATGAATGGGTTGGGTAGTCTAGCTCACCCTCTGCCCCTGCCCAGTCTAGTTCGTTCCAAGGATGTGAATTGGTGCTATCACCTGGGTTCGGACAACATATGTACTTTATTTGGGGAAAAGCTTGATTGTGAAAGGGAAAAGTGATAATGGGTCCTTACTGAAAGGGTATGTGAGGTCAGGGTAAGTTTCTTAAAAGATGGGCTATATCAAATATATTCAAATACTGATGGGATAGGATCTGGCAGAATGAGATTTTATGTAGGGAGAAAGCAAATGTCGATAGTGTGAGATCTTCCCAGGAGAAGGGTGGGGTGGGGGAGGGGTTGGGACCCAAAGTGTCAAGAGGAAGGAGTGGCCTAGGATAAGTTAAATTGCCCCTCTGTTATAACAGGAAAAGAGTAGGGTGGAGTAGTGTAATGCTTCACTACTGTGCTTAAAAAAGGCTGTTGAGAGAACTTTAGGAGAAGCAGTATTCTTAGAGAAGAGCTAGGTGTCTGTTCAGGAGAGAAAGTGGAGTGAATGATATTGGAGTGAGAGGACGTATATATGATGGTGAAGTTTTCTGATTATGTGGCTGCACTTCCAGAAGGCAGAGTAGAAATACGTGGAGGGGAGTAAGGAATGGAAAGCTGGACCTGGGGGCAATGGTAAGGTTGGGATTCAAAGGCACTGCTTTGGCTTGGAACTTTTGCATATGGAAGTTGATACGGGAGGCAAGATGATGTTATCCTGATGGTGTATTTGTGTAGAGTGGGCACTGAGTGTAGTGGATGGAGGAACAGGTTACCAGGCGTGAGAAGCTGCCTCAGTCTCAGCACTGGGGCTCACGGAGCCATGGGCGTCAGTTCGTCCCTCTTCTGGTTTGCTGTATTTCACCTGCTGAGATTACAATTCTTTCAGCTTGCTTGCCTTGGGATAACATATCCATGCGTCTGTTCAATTGTTCAATCATTTATTTGATGAATGTACTAAGTAAGAATCAATAGGTTGTAAGTTCATTAGGTAGAAGTTACAGGAAGTTTGCCTTTAATTCAACTAAAAATAATACCTAATAAATTTCTGCCACTCTGCTTCAGTCACAGTGGCTTTCTTAGTGTTAGGGGAACAATCCAAGTTTGTTCTCTTTTTTGTGTTCTTAGCATTTTCTGTTCCCTCTGTCTGGAATATTCTCCCTCTAAACCCAAACCTATGCATAACCTGCTCCTCCACTTTAGGTGACATTTTTGCTCAGTGTTACTTCCTTGAACTTCCTGGACCTTCCTGGACCAGCTTATTAAAGCCCTATTATTGTACTGCCTTCTCTTACAATGCTTTGTTTTTCTTTGCTTTTATTATGTATATTGGTTAGTTATTTATCTCGCCCATTAGAATATAAGCTCTATGAGGTTAGGAACTTTGTTCTATTTCTTTTCCACTATGCCTCAGAGAGTACCTATATACAGTAAGCACTCAATAAATGCATGTTTTTTACTGCTTAGTGAATGAATGCACAAACAAACTAGAACTCTTTTATAAGGTGCTGAGTTGCCTCCTGTGTAGGTATTCAAGTCATTGCCTGATCATCTGTGAGAAATTAGTCAACGTGACTTTTGCATTAGGTGAGAGGTTTGGGGAGAATATGTCTTAGTTTCTTTTCCATTCTAGTCTTTTCTGATTACTCCTTTGTCTATTTATTAGAATTATTTCTTGGAAAACTGGAAACAACTGTATGAATTGAAAGGAATGCTTGAGAAATGGTAATTTTTTTTCTTGAAGTCCAGGAAAATAAGAGATTTTCTCATCAAACCTCTCACCCAGCACAAAGGGTATAAGGAGGTTTGTAAAAGTTTGTGCCCCATGGCCTTCCCCATCTTGCTGTTATTGTCACCACTGTGAGGACAGCCGCTGCCAACAGTCTGCTACCTGCTAGACACGTGAGTGACATCACCAACTGGCAGCAGACTGCACGTGCTCTAAGGAGCCCCATCAACACATGGGGAGCAACTGTGAGCCAACCCAGCTAGACGCAAATTCCTGAACCATAGAATCATAAGCCAAACATGGCTATTGTTTTAAGTCATTCAACTTTGGAGTAGTTTGTTACACAGCAAAGGCAAACTGATACACCTATGAAAGAGTTCATTGTTTCTTCAGAGGGAAAAAATCCCAGGCAGAAAGATCACCAGGAAAGATCCTATTAACACCCAGTGTAAACAGTGTGCCCGAGAGCCACCCAGTCTTTCTTTAATTAAAAGTAAATCAGCCAACTGGGAAACACATTTTTTTTTTGTTTTAGTGTTGCTTTTGTGAAAAACTCAAGCTGCTAGATAGAATGAGCTAAAACATTTGAAATGAACTAGCACCACTCTGGTTGGCTTGGAAGTTTGAAAATTACAGGGTCCATATTATTAATGACCATTAAGAGCAAATGTAATAAAGTGAGTTGTAGGTTTATTTGTAAAGGAGATAATTGCCATTTATTAAATGCCTCTCTGAGTCTGCTCAACTAAATGAGATAATTTTCCCATGTGCAAACTACTTTTTAAAGTAACAGAACTGGAATTTTATTCCCAGGAATTCTTCCATATGGGTAGTCTGGGATTTTTCCACTCCAAACTGTCTGCTGCACACAATCTTATAATGAAGAAGAAATTCTTTCTTTTTGTTCCATTCTCCCTTTTCAATAGATAGATAGACAGGTACACATTTACCTGTTTTTGAGTTTGACTTCATTACCTGGAAAAGTTATGTAACCACAAAAAGCCTCATTTTACTGAGTTTTAAAAGGGAGATTGATATTGCTATCTAAAGGTTTTTGGCTGGCTTATATGAGAGGGTGACATAAATGAAAATACTTTGCAAACCATGCCCTGAAGCCCAATAGAAGGTTGAACTGGCTCAGCAGTTTGACCACTGGCTTAAGGTCCTTCTTCCTCCATTATCGATTCTGTGGACCTTAGTTTCCTAATTTACTAAATGAAGACAATACCATGCTTACCTAGTATGGTGGTTGTCTGAGCAAATGAAATAAAGGATATACAGAGATGATAATAATACCTGGTATGAAATGGGTGCTCAGCTTGAGTACCATTGTTTTGACCCTCCTCCTCCTCCTCATTAGATACCATCACTGACACTGTTCGATTGAAATGTGTGTACACATGCACATATATTCATAGACTGTTTAAGCTTCATGGGACTTCAGAAGCGATGTAATAATTTCTCTCATTTTGCAGAGAGAAAATTAAAAATTAAGGTCACACAGCTTGTCTGTGAATAAGCTGAGGCCAGGCACTGAGGTTATGAATTGTTATATTAGTTTTCTACCATTTATACAAGGAAAAAAAAAGCAAGTCCAATGGAAACTTAGATTTTGAAATATACTCAGCAAATAAGGTTTCTGTTTGTGACTGGGCGGCAGTGGAAATGACAAGTACCATAATGGTTACATGGCCCTGTTGAAACTAGAACATAGGCCACCAGGCTTAGAAAAGGCCACATGTCAACAACTTCCTATTTTTCTCCATTCCAAGATAAAGTCTTTCAAGTTATATATCACCCCGGAAAGGCCATCTGTCTAAAATTGCTTTGGCTTGGGAAAGAGGTTTTAGGTCAGATGTATTACTCTTATTCCACTTGAACTTTATTTTTTTCTTTCCTCTTGAGCTCTGAAACTCAGTGATCTTTGTCACAATTCATGATCCCAAGAAAATTTGAAAAATACTTACAAAATAATAACCAAGAAGCAGAACCTTTATATTTGTAGCTCTGGAAAAATGTACAGAAGAAAAGGCTGGGTAATGCTCAGTGTAGATGGGGACAGAGAGGATTTTTTTTGTGTGCCTTCTAGGGGTGACCCCCCTGCCACGCTCTGAGAACTGTCCACCCCTCCGCCCACTGTGAAAGGGGGGAGTCCATGACAGCCCCCTAGGAAGTGCAAACCCACTCTCGTAGCTCTAGTGAATTGAATCGGTGTTAGATGCTGGGGTGGCCTGTCACGTGGTCTGCTCTGGGAACTTCGACTCCTTTGGGCACCAAATGGCAGTCCATCCCTGCTGGCCATGTGACGTCAGTTACTGAGGGGCAGCCACTGTCTTCTTTGAGTCCCCAGAAGCAGAAAAAGATCAGAGCAGGAGAAGGACAGTAACTGGGGTCCCTGTCATTTGGAGGTTGTTTCTCCCTTCAGTTAATATAGTCTCACAAATACAGAGAGAAAGAAATGTACCATCAAGTGAACTGAAGATATTTAGACCTTATAATCCAACAGTTTCATATACATATATTATGTATGCAATATATAATGTATTATGTATCTCTCTCCAAGAGAAAACCTTGCGTATTTGCAAAATGTGAAAGAGATAAAAGGAGAAAATTTAATGTTCCTCAATGGAAGAATGAATGCATAAATTATGATACAGATGGATCACTAGGCAGCAGTTAAAATAAATGAAATAGAGGTATATCTACCAACAAGGCTAAGTATCCCAGATATGTATAATATTTAGTGAAACAAAGTCATAGAAAGATACACATACATTTTAAGTTTATTTAAAAATGAGGAATAAATACCGTTGAAATTGGAAAAAATCAAGTGATGAGTCCACGGTGCCATTTGAAATCTTTCGCACCTTAATAAACAAAACAAAATAAACAAAACCAAGCCATCCTGGCATCCTGTCCAGATATATATTTAGCACTGAAGGACACTGTTGTTGAGTTTGGGTTGATTCTTACCTACATGGCAACTTCAGTGATAGATTTAAGCAGTTTTCAGCAGTGGAGAGAGTTTGGCTTTAACGTCACACAGGCAGGCTCAGACTCACTGCTGGTTTTGCCTTGAAAATTTTCTTACTCTTTGAGTTTGAATTCCTCTACCACTTTCTCACAGAATGGGTTGAAAATTACATATTGATAGATATGAACACATAATTAAATATTATATATTTTATATAAAATGGCACAGAGGCTTGTATACATGTTCAATGGAATGTGGATGTAATTTATGTAATTTGTATCAATTTTTCTCCTAGAGTTTTAATAGCATTCTCTCACGTTATTAAAAACTCTTCATCAGTAGTATATAAAATACAATAAAATTTTATTAAATAAATATTACACAATTTACTTAACTATTTTGGACACATTATTTCCAGGCATTTATCATATTTTTTGGACTATAAGACGCACCCCCCCCCAAATTTGGGAGGAAAATGGGGGTGCAGTTTATAGTCCGAATGTAGCTTACCTGAGTTCTGATTACATTTACATTGGTGAAATATTATGTTATTTATGTTATTAAATATTTTACCACATTTTTTGCTTCAAAACTTTTTTTCCTATTTTCCTCCTCTAAAACGTAGGTGCGTCTTATGGTCTGGTGCGTCTTATAGTCTGAAAAATACAGTACCTCTGTTAATTACCACACATTAAACATTTTTGTATAAGTCATTTTTCCCACAGTTTATTATCTCTGCACAAAATCATTATTAAAATTAGAATTAATGAGTTATAAGGCACTTACATTTTAAAGCATCTGATCCATATTTTCAAATTTTTCCATAATAGTGTTGGACATTTTACAGGTTGTATGACTCTGAGTAAATTATTTAATATCTTCTGTCCTCAGATATTTTCCCTTCATCTTCAAGTGAGGTTTAAAATTGTAGCTACATCAGAGGGTTAGCATTAGATTAAAACGAGAATATATATGCAAAGCATTTATGACAGCTCCTAGGTTATACTTAGCATTCAATAAATATTAGCTATTTTATTAGAACTTTATTCTGAATACCAGTATGTGTCTGCTCCTAGTACTTTATTTTGCACGGCACTGTGTGTCCTCCTCTGAGCTAATGTAATAGACCAGAAGAGTACTATCACTCCTTTGTTAACTTGTAGCTCTCTGATTACAAAAGAATTTGCATGCTTTTCTTCCATTGTCTCATTCACATCTGTCGGTAGTAGAAGGCACTGTGATTATCCTTATGTACGAACTGGACTGGATAGGCTAAGTAAATTTCCAAGGTCACACAGACAGCAAGGGGCAGAATCAGGATTCGGACATCCATTGGGCTAACTCTTGGGCCACTGTTTGCTTGTCTACAAAGGAGACATAAGGACATTTACTTATCCAGGCCTGGCTTATTAGACAGTTAGCTAGTTTACAATTATACACAACTACCAGTGACTGAATATTTTTGTGAAGCGGGCTCACCTCTGCCTTGGCCACCGCCTCCTTCCAACACTGTCTTCTTGGTTCTCAAACACACTAAACTTGACTCCTGCCTCAGGAGCTTTGCACTTAATAACGTCCCTTACACTGGAACTACCTGTCCTCTTAGAGGGCATAGTCCGTTCTCTTGTTCCACTCATTTCTTTGTTAACTATCGTTTCCTTTGAGACACCTGCTCTAGTGTCCCCCCTCCACTGTCTGTCTCTTTTCTCTGACTCATGTTCTCTTCAGCACTTTTCAATAGTTGATCTTATTATATATTTAACCATGCATTTCTCACTAAAAATTAATTTCCATGAGGACAGTGTTCTGGTCTTCCTTGCTCAGCTTTGCTTCCCCAGTGCTCTAGAACACATCTGTTTCGACGAAAGATGCTCAGCTGATATTTGACAAGTGAATGGATAATAGAAAATTTCCCCAGATGTCCAAGTGTTTGCGATGATGGTTAGAATTACTACCATCAGTAATTCACCATCATTGTTGACAGGTTAGACAATATAAGGTTCTCGGCACATTCTGTACAATGTGTTCCACAAGAGTTTGCACTGGTTTAAATTTGCACCAATAATATAGGAAACTGCCTCGTTCACTGTTCCCTAGACTGACTGGATCTGACCCAACCATAACAGCCGAGATTCTAATATCTTGATTAAGGAAAACCAGGCATGTGCCCCTTTCCCCGAGTTCTGGCCCTAAGGAGGATACTGGTTTTTCTTTGTCAGAGGATGTTACAAGTCACGCCCGCTGCTTCTTATTTTCTTATTTACACTTTTTTCATCTTCTTCCTGCCTTCTCCAAGAAGGAAAGGCTGAGCATCAGTCATAGGGAGGTATTTGGAGAGAAATCGAGATCATAGAATAAACTCTGTGCTGGTTTAAAACATAAACATTTAAGTCACTGGGGCTGGGATTCAAATCGTGCCCTGCTCTGCCCTGGGACTCTTTGGGCCTTGGGTTCTGCAAACCAGGGATTGTAACCCAGTGTCCACTTTACAGATTGTTGTCAGAAATAAATTCAGTCATGTGTGACACTTGCAGTAGTAGAATGGCAGGCTCATCATAAGCCTACAATTAAAAACAAACAAACAAACAAACAAACAAACAAACAAACAAACAAACATTCATTCCAAAGAAACATCTGAGCAATTTCTTCAGACCCAGCCAATTCTCTGACAATGTGCCTGGTGGGGAGACACGGTAACCTCTCTCTGCAAAGCTGGCAGGAAGGGCAGGGCATCAGGGGTTAACTGTCCTGGCCACTCTTGGCAGTGGGGCAAGAATGTTGGAACAGTGACCAATGGCTGGGAAACAAGAAGTCTGTGAGGCCTGACATCTAAAAAAGACCTCAAGAATGGACAGAGAGAGGAAATGGGGTCCTAGCTGTAGTGCTGACTTGGTAGTCTTTTAATAGAGCTGTATTCCCGGAAAGAGCTTCTGTGGTGCAGCAGTTCCCCGAATCCGCACCCCAAAACATTTCAGCAGCCGTCTTAGAAAGCAACTTTCCCTGGCCGGTGACAGCTCACGAGGTATAATCCCTTTTGTTAGCGTTATAAAGCTGAGTTTCTCTGACAAACAATAGTCCTGGCTAATATTTATTAAGAACTTAACTTTGTGACAGATGGTTATGAAGCATTTTAAATACATTCATTCATTGAAGATATAGTTCTTACATCTACTACATCCCAGGAATGAATCTGAGTGCTGGGGATATAGCAGTGAACAAAAGAGGCAAAATCCCTATCACTGCCGAGTCTTCTGTGACCTTCAGTATTCCCCTACTGATTCTAATAGCAATTCAGTTGATTCTTTTTAGTTTTTCCAGATATATGGTCATACAACATATATATAAGAAGAATCATAACTCTTTCTTTAATTTGATCTTTTAATTCCTTTCTTCCTAAGTCAATCCTGTCCAATGACATTGGGGCCAAGAAGAGCTGGCTGCCATGGGAGGAGGTGGCATCAGATGGACTTGACTGTGGGGAGAGATGGGGTGCAGAAGCTGCATCCAGAGGGCATGGGATTTGCCATTAAGATCCTGGAGTGTGAAAATGAATTGTTATATGGTTTGGGGAAGCTTGGATGCCTTGGAAAATGGCCCAAACACAGAAGATGCCTTTGGCGAGTCACGGAGCTGGGGACTATTTCATTTGTGGTCCCTGTGGTACATTTTGCATAACTAGACCATCAGATTTTCTACGCTGTATTGCAATTATTTGTTCAACTGTCATTCATATTTTTTTTTCAGACATCATCTACTCACCTGGACAGCAAGCTCTTTGAGAATAGAAATTATGCTTTTTACCTCTCCTTATACCCAGTTGCTAGCAGAATGCCTGGAAAAGTATAGTCTCTTGCCAACTACTGGTTAATGAATTACTAAATTGCTAAATCTATGAATGAATGCATAGACAAAGCCATGAGTTTTTGGTGGATATCGAATGAATGAACAGGCAATGGAGTCATGACTCCATTGAGTTTTCCACACCCCAAACGGAAGAATGAAATGATGTGGAGACATTACTTCTCCTTTCCTGGGTTCAGAGTTGAGGCAGTCAGTGGGTCAAATGAGCTGGCTTAGTTCCCCTGTCGGACTTCCTTTCTCTTTCAGGATTGATGGTACCGTACGGACAGGATTTAGCAACAATGTCTCCTTTACATTTTGCTGAGGAACTGTTGTTCTTCTAGGGGCTGATTTTTTTTCCTCAAAAAGAACCCTAAATGGGTTTGTTGATCTCCTTCACTAACAGTACCATCCAAAGCTGTTGGTCCTTTTTAGGGAATAATGCCAGCTTTATTCAAAGGTGGGGCATCAGCTATGGGGATGGTAGCCTATTTTCAAAGATCATCACGTAGTGATTTTGCAATCCTTGACTATCTTTGGATAAATACATTTATTTATCCAAATTTTTATATAAATAAATTAATGCTTAAATTGGGGTCTCATGAATTTTGTCAAATAATAAGTTTACCTGATTCCATTTAGTCATTTTTTTTCCCCTCTAGAGAGTTCAAGTCATCGAGACTCTTCAGCACTTGGTGGGTTTAGCCTCCACCTCTGAGATGGGAATACAGATTCTATTTGGTATGCCCACCGTGGCTGACTGTCAACGGCTGTGTTATGCTGTGGATTGCTGTGTTCTGAAAGATACTGAGGTTATATCTGGGCTTAATGCAAAATATTCTACTACGGTTGTAGAAAGAAGGAAGTGTGGCTCATACACTCTGTTTATTTATATTGTGTGTTCTAACACTTGAGGACAGGAAATGTTTCCCAACTCAGTATCACCCTCCTTCTGGTCTTTTGGCTGCCTAGGCCCACAGTGATGTCGTTCATAGACCTCCTTCAGCATGGCCTGTCTGGCCCATCCAATCCACCCTCCGAAGGTTTTTAGCGAACTGGCCAAGCATGCATGTGTTGCCTCCCCAGGCAGATGATAGAGGAAGTATATGTCAATGGACATCTTTAATGAACTCGAAGGGCTCAGAATTCACGCTTTGCTATCTAATGCTGTGTTCACTGGGGGAAGTCATTTAACCTTTCTAAGACCTACTTTGCTCCTCTACAAAAAATACCTCACATAATTAAGAAGATTAAATGAGATAATGCAAGTATTTAGTACACAGTAGGGTCTCAAAGAGTGTTATCACAGTCACCTTGAAGGCATATAATTAGACTTCCTACCTTGTAAGACCTTGTTTGAATGGCAATTGGGAGCAAAGAGGAAATACTGCCCAGGAAAGAGCAGTTTCGTTGATGGTCTTTGATTATCTTGGTTCCTCATATAAAGCCATTGGTAGTGTGGCAAATAATTGTTGTGTTTTCTGGCTCCACTGGTACAACTGTCCTGATAGAGAACGGAATGTATTGGGTTGTCTTAACCAAGTTCCATTAAGCATGCAATACTTCAACTTTAAAAAATCTGATCCTGTGCTTACTAAGCTGTTGGTTTTGATTTCTGCTCTTATACAGGGATAAAATAGTCTTATGATGAGGACATGAATGTTCTGGTCACCATGACAATTATCTGTAACTGTAATTTACAAATTGGCAAAGGTAGGACAGGCTGGTCATGAAAATGTGAATATTACAATTTTTGTAACAACAATTTCTCATTACAAATTATTCAATTGTCATTGTAGCAGTCTCACAGGTGAGGCTAAGGCACAGCTTTCCGTAAGAGGGTTTTTGTTTTTTTTTTAAATAAATCTGCGAAGACGTGGACAAGAACCTGAGCCATGGTGAATTTATTAAGATACTAAATGCAACACTGTGAGGAATTATGCAGGACAGACGGTTGCCTTTTCCCCTTAGTGAATCCCACATAGACATTGGCAGAGTTTACTGAGATTCTTTTCTTGAAATGTCTACAGGTCAAAACTCCACGAGGTTGTGGACTATGAATTTGTGGACTGTGAATTTGTTGTCTCTCTGTGTTATTTTCTCTCTCTGGAACATATTTCTCCCGTCTTCCCTCCAAAGTGTGGGAGGATGTGAGAATCAAAATTGATAAGGGATTTAGTGCTCCAGGGATACTTTGGGAATACAGTGGTGAATAAGATGGGCAAGTTTTGCTTTTGTGAAGCTTACATTCTAAGGGGATGGATCTGGAAGTACTTTGTATTTTCAAGAATGTTCTACAAACGTAACTATTATTAGAACAACTCTAATGACTCAGTTCGAATGTTGGATCTTTGATACTATCTCTGGCTCTCCCAAGGAATCTGAAATCCTTTCTGTGCTTCCCCCAAACCCCAAACTCCCTTTGAACAGGATGATCAAACTCCATATTTTGATTATCTACATGTCTCTCTTCTCCATTACTTTCTAATTTTATTAAAGGCAAGAACTCTGCCTGGTTCTTATTAAATCATTGGCATCCATCACAGTCCCTGGAAACGTAGTAGATGCTATCATATGTTTGCAGTAAAGTTGGGGTGAGATTTCAGTCCTATTATGGTCAATGATCCAACTATTTTCAAATCGTGCCAACCAATCACTATTTTACCTTCAGAAAGAACAAATAGTATTGAAATGTTACTGAATAAAGCTGAGTAAGGACCTGATTGCCTTTTCTTCTGGCCAAAGCTGGAATGAAGTAGGTGACTTAGAATTGAGGCCAATGTGGAGCCTGTCATTCCTATTGTCACCCACATACTACCAACTCAGACACTAAATTCAAACATGAAGGTTAGGACATTCATTTGTATCAAGAGTAATGGCAAGTCTAGACCCTAAGAAGATGCTCAAGTCCAAATACCCATCTGACCAGATGGAATGAATGGAAGAGAGAAAAAAAGGAACCAAGGAACCCTGTGGGTGGCCAGCACTACCCTAGGTCTGAGACAGAACAGCAGTCTGCAGGTGTTCATTTTATCAGTTATCACACATAACTGCAAAGCACACCAGCCAATGGCTCTGAGAGTTGCTGGATCAGTTAGCCAAACTTTCTTGCCAGTGCCAAATCCTTGTAAAAGGACCACTTGGGAGTCTCCTGGCTTTGCCAGTTTCAGGATGTTTGGTTATTACACAGTAGTGGCGATCAGCTCCGTGTGGGCTACTACCAACTTCATACGACTTAACCTGACAGCCCCTCACCTGAACTCATCACGCCTCCTACCCCATGGGTTCCAATTGAACCTGAGGTTCTGTGGAACACGAAGCTGCAGGATCAATTCTTTCTCCAACCTCTCACTGGGCTAGGAGGCAATTGTTCATACAGCTTCTCTTAGCACAATCTCCAAAGACGATGTATCAGCTGTGCTTGACCCGAATGGTGGCCAGCTCAGGAATGGTGTATTTGCTCTTCCTCTTTTCTTTCCTTAAGCTTTGGAGAGATATGAAAGAAGCAAGTCTAGCTTGGGAAGGGAAGGGTAGCTTACCCTCCCCCTAGAGATGGTTAATTAATTAATGATGAGACCAATATTTAATGGAGTTCCCAAACTCATCAGTACATTAGAATTGCCTGGGGATCTTTAAAAAATTTGAAAGCCCAGGCCACCCCTAGACTATTTCAGTCACGGTCTGTGGAGATTTGATACACCCAGGCAGTGCTTTTTGAAGATCCCCGGTGATTCCAGTGTACAGACAAGCTGGGGACCACTGCGCTAAAGGATAGCAGAATTAAACCAAAAGTAAATATTCTGCTGCAAGTTTTAATTGGGACAAAATTGTTCAAAACCTATGGAGAGAATGCAAGTTTGCTATCTTTGAATCTGATATAAAGTGAAATATACTGACCACGGACTCTAGGAAATTTTGTGGAAAGAAGGAAAGGAGCAGAAATGTCTGCAGAAGGCCTGGAGGCACTGAAAAATAACGTCTGTCATCAGGTACCTGCTCAGGGTGACCTTTGGCACGGACAAAGGAAGGGCTGGTTGAGAAATCTGAGTGCCTTAGGGTATCTGTGGCTTTCTGTAACATTTGGAAATGCCCGTTTTTACTCACCTTCTATACTTGGCATTCAGAAAAGAAACTTTCATTAAAAATCAGTTGATAAGATCTCTCGGCCAGGTCATCTGCTTTCAAGGCTCCATGGCAGCTGGCTGTTCTAAAGAAGACATTTTAAAGCTGAATGTTTAAGGGTGGGTGGAGGGGGGGGAGAGAGAGAGTGAGAGAGAGAGAGAGAGAAGTAAAATAGAGAGTTTGAAGATGATGTTTTATTTTTATTTTTGTGGACAGGTACTTTTGGGAGGAAGAAAGGTCATTTTATTCACTGTGCTGCCTTTATGGAACTCTGACCATGGTTATAATTTGTCTAATAATTAATGATTCAGATACAAAGAATCCACACTATTCAGAAATATCTGACTTCCCATTATTGAGCTTGGGAATCAGCATGCAAGTGAAAAGAATTTGAGCTTTAAAGTCAGTAGAAGCAGAGTTCAATGTAGATATTTTCCTCCCTGCTTATCAGACTTGTAACTGTGCAAAAGTTAAATGAAAATTTAACTTTATTTTTGAGCTTGTTTGGTGATTAAAGAAATTGCAAAGTACGAACATCCAAAAGGATTGAATAGCAGGGATAAAATGGTTCAGTATGTGGTTCAACTAAGCAATAGTTTGTTCCCTTGTTCCTTTTTTGTCAGTTTTTTCCCCACTTCCATGCCTCGTAAGAGTGATTTGATGAACTTGCAAAGTTGTCATTGAACAATATGATCTGTGCACAACTAAATATGAAATTATGCCTTTTTGATGTTGCTTAAAATAATATCTAGCTTTATCATTGTTGTGTGCAGTAGAATGGAGTAAAAAGAACACCATACCTGGTACAGAGACTTTTGAATAAATGAGTGAAAGAGTATTGTATTGGGACTTAAGAGATGAAGGGTCAAGGTCAATGATTACTAAGCGGTGAGACTTTGAGCAAGTCATTGCCTCTCTCCAGGCCTCATTTTCCTGATTTGAAGGATGAGAGAGTTGGAGAAAATGATTTCAACTGCTTTGTTCAGCTCTAAAATTCTGAACTTTTTTAATACATGAGCATTGTGTTCTCTCTGACTGTACCTTGTTCATCTCAGATAGGGTTGCAATACAAGTCATCATGCTATATCGCCAACTGGGTGTTTGCCCCCAGATTAGGCATGCCCCGTTTTTGGGGTGGAAGGCGGTGAGAGTAGAGGTTCGCAGCACAGGCTTCGGAGCCAATGTGCCTCACTACAGTGTCAGGTCCTTCACTTCCGGGTGCTGTGCCCTTAGAGAAGTTCCTCAGCCTTTTTGTGCCTCACTTTTCTCATCTGTTCAATAGGGTTAGTGGTATTAGTCTTTGCCTTAAATGGTTGTTAGGATAATTAACCCAATCAATCCTTACGAAGCACAGAGCATGCTCAATAAGTGTTAACTCTCAGTCCTCAGTTTTATCTTTACCCAGCAATTAGCCCAATGTCTGGTAAGTAAATATTTATTGAGCATATGAACGAACCGTTTAAAAATATGCCTGCCGGGTGAATGCCTTATGCAAAATATGTAGTTTCTGATATGAAAGACTTGATCAGATAACCAAGACTCAGGAATTCCTGGCAATCGGAAACTCATGAGTTTGGAAGCCATGTGAGAAGTCAAGAGCATTTTGTCTGGCAGTTTGTTGTGGTCCCATTTGGAATAAGTGAGCAATAAGGAAAAGGCTTGGGATTCTCACTCCTGGCTGTTTAACCCACGTCAATTTATCTTTTTGAGGCTTGTCTTGATAAGAGGCTCAGTGCAGGCAGGGAAAGAGAAATCTTCATTAGGATGGAACTGTGGGACATCTCTTTCCTGAATTCCTTCTCCCCATCCCTAACACTTTTCTCCCAGTTCATTTATTACCAGCTGTTCTACAACTTACTCACCAGTGTCAATTTCCAGTCTAAATATGGGGGCTCATGAACACGTGCATTTTGGAGGAGTTAGAAAAAGTCTCTTAAAAACAACTTTATAGAGATATAATTCAATTTCCACATAATTCACATGTTTAAAGTATACAGCTCAATGATTTGGGGTACATCACAGCACTGTGCATCACCACAATCCATTTTAGAACCTTTTCAACTCCCCAAACAAATCCTATCTATGCTCATTAGCAGCCAGTCCCTGTCTAATGCAACAACTGGGCAACCCCTCTAATCTTTTCGTAAAGTGCTCCAGGAATGTAAACCCTCCGTAAGTCATCCAACATTTCCTGAAACTACTATGAGCGAGATGCTCTTCCAGGCTCTAGTGATAGGGAGCCAAGGAAGGGAGACAGGCAAGCAATCCCAGCTATAAGGAACCGTATGTGCTGCACTGGGCTCCCCAGATGGGCCCCAAATTAAAAAGAAAGCAGGAAAAAAACCCATGCTGGAAACAGAAGGGAGCAGGAAGACATATTTGTGATATTTCTGCTTGGTGCCAGGCTCTCTGCCAGATCGCTCTGCTAATCAGCAGTGGACTGGCATATGTCAGCCTTCAAAGCTTGTATTCTTTAAAAGAGAGCATGACGGATAAAAACTTAGTTGAATAAGACTATTAGATGTTTCACTTGAGCCAGCTGTGCAAATCTCTGGATTTGCTGGCTCCCAAGCCAGCTGTCTCCTAAAACATTACTTCCTGTTGTTTCAAACAAAAATATAACGTAAACAACCCCAAGACCTTTAGTCATCTGTCGCCAACGTAAATGCTTTTGTGCCCTGGATACAATCGGCTTAACCAATGGCATCTTTGTTAGTGGAATTATGGGGGTGGGACTGGGGAGAGGAGAGTCAAAGGGTAATTAAAGTGACTTACATTTCTCTTTTTCCCTCCCATAATCCCGAGGATTTAAATTCTCCAACAAATCAAATTCAGTTTGAGTTTGGAGCTTCTTACATGAAAAGCCAGGTTTAAAAATAGCTGTTCATGCTCCGATGACTGTAAACAAACATTGGAGAACGGAGTCGAATCAAGGGCAACAGACATTACGTACCCTTGCAGGAATGTGGAATTTAATATAAACGAAGTAAACTTCGCGCATATGTGCTATGCCTTCGCTCAGTATTGCCAGTAGAGTTCTTTGGGGGAAGAATCATCATAAAATGTTACAGCTGAAAAGGGCTTTAGAAATCATATAGACTCACTGCTCATTTCAGAGATGGGGGCGCTGAGACAGAGAAGGGCAGTTGTGTATCTAGTTGGCGGCAGTAACAAGGGGAAAATCTGGTTCTTGAGCATCTCTAGTGATATTAAAATAGATGGAAATGCATCGATACACCTGTGAGTACATTTCTTGATTCCCTGAGATGTCACATACTATGGCTCAGGGCAGTGGCTTTGGGGTTGGGAACCTGAACTTAAGTTTCAGTTCTGCCACTTACCACATGATAAGTTTAATAATTTACTTTTCTGAGGAGAAAAAAATATCATAATATCTTTTACATCGAGTTGCTGGAATGGCTAAATAGGACATATAAATAATTCTTTAACTCACATTTGATGTTTAATGAATGTCCTCTTTATTTTCTTCCCACTCCTGCTTTTTTCTTCATTTAGGATGTTTTACATGCCTCCCCGCATTTCTTTCAGTCATTAAGTAGATTCCTTGCTATTTTCTGAGAAACATAATGTCCCTTCCACAATGTGGACCAGGACTGATCTTAAATCATCACTGTCAGTTGATCTAATTTATTACATGTCTACTATATTCCAGGCACTTTATATACATTATTTCTGATTTTCATAACATCATTAAAAACTAGTTACTATCTTTTCCTCCTATGGATAAATAAAATGATGTTCAAAGAGGATAATGAACAAACTCAAGATTCTACACCTTGAAGTCAAGTTCTTCAAGCCCGTACTTTACCTTTATACTGATGCTGTCTCTCAAAGGTGATGATTACAACCTGTTTACTCTTTTAATATTTACCATAAAATCCTGGAAAAGTTTAAGGGAAGAAGAATGATCAATTTTGGGCTCTGAGTACAGGATTCAAACCATAGCTCTACCATATAGGAGCAATATGGTATTGGCAGTATTACTTAAATTCTTTTTGCTCCCTATTCCTCCATTGTAGTGGATTGATAATAATAATTATATCACTAACAAAGATAATTTAGTGATGATTGAATTAAAAATTATGTGTGCAGAATTCTCAGCACTGTGCTGAAAATAAGTGTCACTCTTTATATTATCACCTGCCCTCTGCACACTTGACTTATGGAGATTAGATCATTATTCCTACAATGACCACAAGGAAGACAAGTGCTTAAATTCTCTCCCCAATATCAGTCCTGATTTGACTGCCACCTGCTCCTGTTATAAACACAGCTAAGATGTCAACATTTGAGAAGGCAACATTGAGGGAGCAATTCATGCTTTTTTCCTTGAGATTTTATTGGCAGTTTTTTTTTTCCTTTCCTTTCCTCCCCCTTTCCTTCCCCCTTCCTTCCTCCTTCCTTCCTCCTTCCTTCCTTCCTTCCTTCCTTCCTAGTCCAGGTCACTGACATTGTCTCCCTCAGACTCCTAGTGAACTGATTTGACAGAACAGTGAACAGTAGGGGAGACACAATGTGGACCCTTGGGGGATGCCTTTTATGGAGTAGAGTCAGGGGCACTGTGGAGTACAGCATTTTCTGTGTCACTCCAAATCTCTTCATTCCCTTCATAAATTAATCTCAGAATTTAGGGCCATAAAATAAACATCAGAAAAGAGATAATTTCTTCCAATGAATCATATGGCTATTATTTCTGGACAGTGAGTCATATGATTAATTTTTTTTGTTTTCCTTGGCTTCTAGGAATATTAGAACTAAGTATTGCACACAGCCATTGTATCTTCCTTGATTAACTCTCTGTGTACACATGTTTCTCTCCTCTTTTTCTCTACCACACATACACATACACACATATTTTTTTGCCCTGTTTGAAAATTTTCAGTCTGACTGCTTTTATTGTAAGCTACTTCAATCAACTCCTTATCAGAAGTATAGAATTAAATACAGAATTAATAGATTGATGGGTAGACAGCCATTTTAAATTCTGGGTACTTAATTTGAGGAGAAAAGTAAAAAATTATGGAGATAGAAAAAAATAATCATCATGAGACAAGCACTGATATAATTAAAGCAAAAAGTAAAAATATGTCACAGACATTTCTGTAAGTACTCTTGAAGGGGAAGGTATTATTATTATGAGTACTATTAATGGTGTATTGACACACACATATACTTTACCATCAGTTTGCTTGACATGAAACTCACCCATAAAATATTAGCTATTGCTTTTCTGTTTCCTATCATCTCTGATAGGCAGGAACAGGAAATAAGATCCAGGATCCAGGTGAGACTTCTCAGGTCTGAAATGGGTCCTCTCCTAGTTGTCCTATGACTCTTCAGCTTGGGCAATGCCTGACACATGGTAGATGCTTGAAAAATATCTGTTGAATGAATTAATAATAATGATAGCTTATATTGTGGGGTCATTATATAGCAGACATTGAACTCATGGATGTATGTAGATGATCATATTTAACCTTCATAATAAACTTATGAGTAAAGAATTCATAAGAATTACTACCTTTTACTGTTGAAGAAATTGAAGCACAGAGAGGTTAATTAACTTGAGGATAGAATGAGGGAATAAGGAAATAAAGAATCTATTTCTCCTGGGGCACCAGGTATAGACTGAGAGTATGAAGAGGTCTAGGTCAACTGGACCAATATTGGTTATAAAGTGTTACTTAATATATGTAGTTGTTCTCCGTGGATAGCAACGGGACCCAGTGATGAAAATTCCAATAGGCAGAAGTGTTCCTGGGGGGTGTCAGAAATAAAAAACTGAACTGTCTAAAAAATGGATGTGTCAAATTTCACTCAATGTCTTCTTGATAAGCCTGGATTTTTATGGATCTGCTATACATGCTGCAATTTTTACCTTTAGGTTTCTTGGGTGCAATACATACAGACATGCTTTTCAAGTTAATTCTCTCATTCCGTTGTCCACTGCACCATCTCTGTGAAACTGGGGAATTTTGAAGAAAGCTGAAATGCATCTCAGTGGTTATGAATCTTGTGTAATTCATTTGTTCAGGGGCCCATAAAAAGCATTAAAATTTAAGATACCAATATAAAAGTGAATGTAATTGCCCCTGATTTGAGATTCCTTTCCAATCTGTAACTCCATTTTAATTTTACCACCACTTAACTTGGCGGTTTTTAATTGGAGCTCTGAATACTGATCACTGTGGCGTGTGGGTTTACAATGGAACATCCCCTTTATAAACACCATACAGCCTCAACAGCATCCTCCTATGCTATTCAGGGAGCAACATGTCATTTAGAGAAGTAAGGTAATTCAGATTCTTGCGGTTCTCTCAGTGGTCTGGGGGACGTTGTTTGCAGTGAACCAATGGCATTCACAGCAACCCTGCAAGTGCTCCCTGCTCAGTCACCTCGCCTTAGTGCCCGAGCCACCCGTAACCCAACAGAACGTATTGTATAAAAACCTTCCCTGCTCTCGCAGACCCTTGAGCCATCTGGCAAAACTGTGGTCTGCTGCTTTTACAAATGGCGGCCTGGCTCATGAGCAAATCATCATGGGAAAAGCAACTGACAACACGCAAGGCTCCTAGATCATGTGCTCTGTTAAATGGGTGACACGTGTGTGAAAGAACCCAGCACAGAGCCCTGTGTGGAGCAGGGAGTGGCGTCATGGTGGTTGGATGTTGAGGCATCTTTGAATCATCATGATACTAAGCAAGAAGACGAACAGTTTCTCACTGAACCACGCAGACGTTCCCTGTAATGATACATGTTCCAGCTTCTCTGACAATTCCCCTTTGTAGCAAGGTGACAGGGTTAAAACCCTAGCTTCAGTGACCTTTTGTTTATAAGGAGTATAGGCACTATTTCTCCCCAGCCATGTCTTTCCAAAGCTAGAAAAAGAGTCATCTATGAAATCAGAGCACTTCCTTAACATCAAGATGCAAAACTGATTTATTTCTTCACTACATAGTTCCTTAAAGTGTGGACTTTGGGGGGGGGGCATTTTCCAGGAAATGGCACCCTGTGAAAATGGGGTGCTCAAAGCAGGTGAGCCTGGCGGGGCATTTTCCACCCATCCGACTCAGGCAAGCTTTCACTCTGCAAGTCCTCTTCTGTTGACAAATGAGAGCCACCGCAGCCACCACTGGGCAGAGAGAAAGCTGCCCTGGCTTAGTTTGTTGTTACTTTGGTGACGGTGCTGAAGCTGCTGTGGCAAATTACATAGGGCACAAGTTCTGGAGTCAGAAAACCCTAGGTTTGGATGTGGGGTTTCTCTGATGTTAGTGTGGTCCTTGAGCAAGTCCGTCTGCATGTCTCAGACTCCATTCACCTTGACCTGAAGTGCAGATGATACCACTAACACCCTACGATCGTAGTAACATTGAATGGCTTACCTCGTGTGTAATAGATGCTATTCGGTGCTCTCTGATGCTCTACTTCAGGGGGTTAGTAGACTCCCATCCTTCAGCTCTTGTGACTTTTGACTGCTAACAGTGCATAACTACATCCTTTTGCATCTGCTGATGGGAATTGCCTTGTCTGGAAATTTCTGGGATGTCAGCCTCTCTTCCTAGATCTGGGGAAGGTTTGCAGTATCCTACAGCTAAGGAATACGTGATTTGGGGGTTCAAAATGCCTCTTGCTTTAAGGTGGGACAGCTCTGGTGTCCTTCATATTTCAAAGCACCCCATGGGATCATGTAGAAGCCATACCTCCACCAAAATCACTTCTTTGCCTGATGTTTCCCCCGCCTGCCCTGAGAGTGCTCGCACAAGAAGTGATTACCATGAGAATGCGCACCTCAAGCTCTCTCTGAGGGAACCTGACTGAGATCATGCCTAAGTGTGTGCCTTAGAGCAGGTGCCCAAAGAGTATTAGTTCGTTTCCTTTTACTTCTTTCTCCAGAAACTGTTTCTGAGTGTTAGATTTGTTTTGCCATGGAGAAATTATTGGAAAATAATAGAAAGTTAAAAAAAAATCTAAGTAAATAAAAGATATTTAAAAAAAGTAAAAAGGCAGGTGACACATTCTAAATTATTTACTATACATCTAGGATTTCTGTCCAATATAAAGAATTACAAGAAAAAGCAAAAAACAATTAAAAAATAAACAGTGGAGAATGCAGTCCATTGATTTGCAGAAGAGGAAACTGGAATGGCCAATACATACACGAGAAGAATTTTTTGTCTTCATAGGGAAACGTGAGATGTTAAATGCATTCCATAGGCGAAATTAAAATGTCTGATAATATTAGTGTTGGCATAAATGTGAAGCAAACATGAACTCATAGTCACTTGTAGAAACGTTCATTAGCATTGCCATTTTGGATCACAATTTCTCAGCACCTAGTAAGTTTGAGGATAAGTATAGTTTCTAATTTATTACTTACACTTTCAAGAATTCACCACTCGTAACTCTCACACATATACAAGGATGTTCCTGGCAGCATTATTTGTTAATGCAAAAGCAAACAAACTAACAAAAATGGGAAACAACCTTAATACTTGTTATCAGGAGAACAAGGCATTTATAATGTATTTATGGAATATATATGAGAAAGCTCTAAAGATGGGTGAACAAAAATGATATATATTAATATGGAAAATCTGGGAAACAATATTGAGAAAAGACTACAAGCTGCAGAATAATAGAATCAGTATGATGCCATAATTACTTTTTAACTCAAAAACTTTTCTATGTTTTTAAATGAATACTTACAAATGTTGTAGACACATACAACTATAGACTTGAATAGAAACTAATATTAAAAGACACTAATCGGGCAAAATGAAGGTTCATCAGATTGGTGTTGGGAGAATCATGGGATTTGACTGTATTAATAATTTTTAGTTCTCTACATTGTAATTCTAAAGCAAATATAGGCAAATGTTAAAATGTACTGTATCTGGGCTGTAAGAATATGTACTGTTTTTCTTTAGGCTTTTTCTCTATGTTTGAAATATTTTATTAAAAAAGCAGAATGCAATTTCCTAGGTCTGTCTGAGAATGTTAGACTTAGACTAATGCAGAGCTATTTTAATGCACTTGCTTGTACCATGCACCTAACTTCAGGCTTGGCTTTCCTAAATCCCCATCGATCCATGACCCCTTTAAGTCTTTTAAATCCAAGCCTAAGGTCTGCCTCTTGCATGCATTTTTCTGGGTAATCAGGTCGCTTTATGAAAGCAACTGTTCCCCAATTTGACCAATGACATGACTATGATGAATTTTATCTTTGCTTATGCATTGTCATGTTCATGCTTTAAGTGCTTAAAAGTTGTCTAATGTGTTTCTTTAGCCCAGAGGAGGCTGTAATTTCTACTATTGCTTTTTAAAAAGTTATTGCATAAATACCTCCCTATAGTTGTCATAAATTCTGTCTAGCACAAATTTTACTCTTGAAATTAATTTTTAGTAGTTATAACTCATTAATTCAGTATTTATTTTATTTAAACATTTAAAGTTTTAAATTAGCTTCTCGGGTGACATTGGTTAATAAAATTACTTAGGTTTCAAGTGTACAATTCTATACTATAACATAGGAGAGGGTCAAATATGTACTTACAAAAGAAGATTTGACTTTGACTAATGAATGCACAATGCAATTCAGTGTTTTTTAGTGTCATTTATGTGCTAGTTACTGAAAATACAAAGGAAAAGATGTAGAGTTCTTCTTGATGATCTCACAGTGGAATTAAGTCTTTCTCCTAAAAGTTCTCTGTCTTTGCAATTGAATTTGAATTATTTCTTCTTAAGGTAGGTACACAGCTAACTTCCTCAGATTTCTCTTCATTCTTCTTCCATGTGGGAGCTTGTATTTTGTGAATCTCTCATCTTTCTTTCCTTGAAGTTATGTGTTAAGTGTAACTAGAGTGCATCCTCAAGTAGCTTTCTCAAAATAGATGTATTAACTATAAAGTTTATGAGATCTTGCATATGTGAAAATATCTTTCCTCTTTTCCCACAGTAGAAAATATCTTTCCTCTTTTCCCACAGCAGACCTACACTTTGAATGTCTACCTTGTTGATTTGTTAAAAAGTTAGAATCGTGATAATTTCTCAACCATCTTCTATTTTATAGTATAGCTGTTGAGAAATTCAATGGCATTCTAATTCCTGGCCTTCTTATCTGATTTGCCTTTTTCTCTCTGCATCCTTGCGTTCCTCAGTTTCAATTTTTAGAAAATTTCTATGTACCCTTTTCTCTCTTGTTTCTTTCTCAAACTCATTTTTATGGAGTGCTGGGCTTTCTCACAGAGCCACTATTTTAAAAAACATTTCCCCACTTTCTATTCCTTGTCCTTTTGTTCTATAGTCCTGTAAATTCATCTGATTTTCTTTATAATTCTGCTGCCAAATGCTTTATTTTGACTATAAAGGTACTGATTTCTAAGAGCTCTTCAGTGTTCTCTGAGTGTTCCTTGCCAGTGGCCAACTGTTGTTGAAGAAGCCCATATATTCTATGTTACGTCTCCAGATAGTCTATTAAAGTCTCACAGGTTAGTGTTTAGACTTTCATTTAGCTTCCTGCTCAAATCATTTTGCCTATCTCTTGTTATGTCCCATGGTCTTGAATCCAAAGTGATTCTCTTTGATTAAGTTATAAACCCCTCATCTTTCTTGCCGTGGGAGAGGGTCCTATGAATTCCAACACCTTCTGTTCAGTATTTCCATTGCTATTGCTGTCTTTAGACTGGCATCCGGCGGCCCAGGACTTTCATCATTCCTGGTGCTTCTAAGTGCTGAAACTCAGGGATTCTGAAGGCCAAATTGGCTCACTTCTTAGTGGCATTTTCATTGACAGACACTTAGGTTGTAACCTTCTCTAATCTGCTAAGTCATATACTAACTGCCTACTTACTTCTACTTTTCTAGAATACAGCTGAAATCACTGATGTGCTCTTGTTTCATCTTTTGGTCAATTTATCTTGTATTTCTTGTCATCCCACTGCTTTCATTCTGGCTGGATTTTGTGTAGAATGAGTAATAAATGTCTGTGATCTATTTGCCTAAAGTCTCCCTTGGGAAAGTAACTTGTTTGATTTACCTTGTAATATGAAGAAGTTCTTTAAACAAGATTTTTGATGGGTAAGATATGCTTTAGATTCTTTAAGTCCTCCTGAATTGTTCAATTTTTGCTTTTCAACTTCAGGGGACATCTGGATGTCCAAGTCATCTTGAGTAGACAGGACTTCCACACTATAGACTCAAGCAAGGTCAGCTTCATGGGGGTGTGACCTGCGCCATCACAGGGCCCTGCTCTGCAAAGTGTCCTGTGCTGATTTAATACCCTGCTATCCCTCTCCTGAAATTTCTGATATTTTTTGAAAAAGGGCCCACATTTTTATTTTTCATTGGACACTGCAAATTATGAAACAGATCCTTCTCTGAAATGTGAGTACCCTGATGTCTAAATATAATTTGTAGGATCACATAGTCTCGGGGCTATCAGTGCAAACTTTCCTTTTATAAATTCTTTGAAAATAGCAAAGCAGCTGCTATTGGCTCATTACCAAGTCTGACTTCTTAGCAATGCTCTTTCTCTTGGGGTCTGCGACAGAAAGTTTGTTTTTACCTTAAAATGAAATGCATATCCTTCATCTTATCTGTGCTCATTCCACATTTTTCATGTATAACTTAGTAATTTACATATGTTACAAATACATATTTATGTTTTTATTTAAAAGGACACACCATGAAAATACTAGAAATTGCTGAAAAGCATAAAAATAATTGACCACTAGTCCTTCCATTGAAGAATTATTAACTTGTTAACATGCATATTTCTTTTAAATCTTCTTTCTATGCATATGTAGTAATAATAACAATAATAAAGATGATAGCTGATTTATTTAATGCTTTTAATGTGCTGGAAACTGTGCTAAATGTTCTAAATGAATTATTGCACTCCATAGGTAGAAAATTTAAAACAAAATATTGTTCTTCATGGATAGGTAATAAAAAAGGGTCATTTCATACCTTTTGCAGAGAGTACCAAGACATGTGATTTGTGTGAGTCGCTTTTCCTCTTCAAGCCTCAGTTTCTTCTTTTGCAAATGTACATAATATGATATTTACCCTGCCTACCTACAGGTCCATGAGGGGCAACAACAATATCAGCAATGATAAATCGCTGCCACTGAAACTCTGTTGTCCTTCTGACCCATATGTAATTTTTCACTTATTATGACTATTTTGCCAGTCAAAAAAGTGGATGAAGTCTTGCTTTTCAAATGGGAAAACTAAGGCTTAAAAATATTATGCAGCTTTATGTCACTTGCTGTAAGAACTCTGGAGCTCCCCTTAAGTAACATCCACGAAGAGATGAACACATGCAGATCTATGGGTTCTCATTCAGGATTTTCAACTTTAAAAGGCAAAGAAAGAGAAAGAATAATTTTTCACTTTTGCCTGGGCTTCCCTTATTTATCTCTTGTCACAGCCTCAACTTTCTTAATACTGCTCTCAAAATCCATCCTGAAGTGTAACTTGAATGACTAATTGGTGTGAGGCTATTGTAAATGCAGAGAAGTTTATTTCAACCTCCCTGCTGCTTTTGACTTCAAAAGTGCAAAGATCTCTTTTTTTCTTGAAAAACCAAAACTTTATTCAATTCAAGAAAAACCAAAAGAAAAGACTTTCTCTATGTTCAACCAGTATAGTATAGCTAAAAACACACTCACGGGAAATTGGTAGCACAGAAAAAAAAGTAGGTTTTTCAGCTTCACGTACCAACTTCATGTATGCTAGTATTACTTTATGTTCAAGATTAACTGTATAATTTTGGATAAAAGTACATGTTGTGTAGTTCTAATATTTCCAGAATTGTTGAGGAAGAGGTAAGGAGAGCATTCCAACTTACAATTTTCTATGGATGTTATTATTTGGGCAAATGAGTCTAAAAATTAACTAACATTAGCATTATTGAGACCAAGGCATTGTGACATAAATTGTGCCTATAAAGTCCAATTTATCTCTGTAAAGAAGATAGTAATCAAGTTGGGGAGGTCAGCTAGTCCTGGCAGATTGAGCTGTGTAACCTTTCTCTCTTGAGTAAATTTTATCTGTCTGTCTGTCCATCCATCCATCTTTCATCCCAATAGTTATTGAGCACCTAATATTCATTCCTTGTATTCATTCAATCAACATTTATTGAGGGCATACAATGTGCCAGGCACTAAAGCAAGGTTAAGAAAAGTCCCAATATGCTTATCCCAGGAGATGTTGTGAAATCAAATAAGCTAATGTAGGTAGAAAGGCTATCTGTATACTCTGACATGCTATTAAGACATGAAGGATTATTATGACCCCATCTTTAATATCGCTGCTTTGGAATCCAATGTTCTAATATTTTTCAGCCTGTTGACAGGCACAAATATTTCCCAGGACTCTGTAAGCCTGCAGTTAAGAAACTGCAAACACATTCATAAATATACAAATTGACTAATTATTCCCTAATTAGTTAGCAGATTGGGTATTGTAATCACCCTAAGATAGGTTGGTTAATGTCATGAAATGGAAAGAAGAGTTTTGCTACATTATATTATGTCAAAATTTGCATAAAGATTTAATTAAAATATTTAATGGGCCCTGCTATTTCTGAGCCATGGCCAGGCAGCCAGTCAATGGCATTTATGAGATCTTACTGGTCGTTGGCAGTTTAGACATCAGATTAACAGATGATCTTCTAATGCAGTAAAAAAAACAAAAACAAAAACAAAAAGAACTTGAAACATTTTATACATTTACATTATTTCAAGATTTTTATCGATTGATCAGTAATGGAACATAAGCATTATTAGTTTGTCTCACATTTGAAGAGACTAAAGAAAGAACATAGATCTTACAGGTAGATTCTAGGTAGACTGGAGTTATGCTTGGCTTTAAAACTGTTCATTTCTAGACCTTTTTTTTTTTTAAAGATTTTATTTATTTATTTTTAGAGAGAGGAGAAGGGAGGGAGAAAGAGCAATGTATGGTTGCCTCTCACATGGCCCTCACTGGGGACCTGGCCTGCAACCCAGGCATGTGCCCCGACTGGGAATCGAACCGGGACCTTTTGGTTCCCAGCCTGCACTCAATCCACTGAGCTACACCAGCCGGGCTCATTTCTAGACCTTTGCTTCACCCCTGCTGCCTGGAAAGTCCAACAAGTAGATGATAGTTCTGCCATTATTTTCACTTTCACCGTGTTATGGTAGACTTGGGTGTTCTTACATTTGTTTCTTTGTAATCCAAAGTCTCTGTGGATTCCCAAACAATACCAGGGGAAGTCTAAAAGAGGGGTTAATGGTTTCCACATACATTCTTCAACTTTAAAAAAAGTTAAATTTATTGAGGTGACACTGGTTAATAAAATTAAATACATTTCAATTGTACAAGTCCATAAAACATCCTCTATATATTTCATTGTGTGTTTATCAGCCAAAGTAAAATCTTCTTCTTTCACCATATGTTTGGCCTCCTTTACCCTTTCTACCCATCCCCCAACTCCCTTTCCCTGTGGTAACCCCATAATGTTATCTGTATCTTTGAGTTTTTGTTTGTTTATTTGTTGCTTTTGGTTTTATATTCCACGTATGAGTAAAAGATATTCTTCCCTTTGAACTTGCATATTTCCTGGTTCATTCTTTTCTGATAAAATTTCAAGATATCAAAAAGAAGCACTAATACCTCGAGTAAGTTAAAGCCAATGGTGCTTTGGTTTTAGCTTCTATTGTTTCATAAAGCTTAAATAATCACTGATTCAACACAACCCCCCACCCCCACCTCTTTCACCCCAGAGGCAAATCCTATCATTGTAAATTTACTGTGAAATATTGATAGAGCTGTTGCCCGAGGGCCCTGGTTTCCAAGGGGGCTTCTTATTTCCTTGTTCTAGGATCTGGTCCTTGGATTTTCACATTTGGAAATTTGATTTATGCATGGCATGCACACATGCTAACCAAATTAGAAGAGATTAGTGCAGACACTGAGATACCACTTATTAATTTAAAATGAAAAAAAGTTGGCATGACAGGTTAAGATTCTTGAGTCTTCTGGTGAATATGGTTCTTTGAAAGCAGCAAATCAAACAAATCTGGGTTTTTTTTTAATGCACTTAGGTTTCTTAATGGCTCTTAATGGTGCATCTATGTTGGAGATAATTCTCTTCAAAATAGAGAGGTACCTGTTAAGGGAGCTGGATATTTAACCTTCTGATCAAAAGGTTCTTCCTTTGGACAGTGCTGGGAATTTAATTATTGCTCTTGGTCCTTTGTGACCTTGCATTGGCACTGCTGGGAGTGGCAAGGAAAGGCAAGCTAGGGCAATCCTGAGTTACTTGAATTCCTACTGGCATCTCTTTACAGTCTGCTTTCCTTTAGACTCTTGCTTTATCATGCCTAATGTAGTTCTTCAATATTTTACTTGTTATTGTTGTTTGAACTCTTCTTGGATTTCTCAGCTCTGCTCTTGGTTTTCTCTAGCACTGTGTCTTTGACAAACACTTCTAGTTACTCTCTCTGGCCTTGACTTTCACCCTGAGGATCTCACTTCCCCCAAATGGCCCTAGTAACACATCACCCTTGATTCCTGCTAGTCAGATATGCATAGAGAAGGCAGATATTCATTGCCTTTCCTCTCCCAAGCTCCCTCTCACACCAGACCCATTTTATTTAAGCACTTTTTCTTTATATACTTATAGAACTTTGACTTTTTTTTTTTTACACTTAATGGGACATTTGATTAGATTGTCAAGATCTGGATCCTTCTGTCTTTGCCCTGAGAGGTGAGTCAGTTAAACACAGGTTCCTGAAGATATCTGATCTTTTTCATTACATGTTGATTTTACTTGGCTATATCTTAGAGCTTAGGGATGTCTTATGTTTGCCTTTACACCATTTAATAATTAGAACATGAACTTTGGGGATATTGATTTATACTTTAAAGTGTTTTCATGATCTTTTTCTCATCTCCCAATAGCCTTGTGATGTGAAAGTTATCGGGGGAAAATACCTCATTTTGGCAACTTTCTAGATTTCCCTTACATCTGGGCTTTCTTGACTCACTGGCTAGAAAAAGAAGAGAAACTGACATAGGCCACCTAATGTCTCTAGACAGGAGATTGGTAAAAAAACAAAAGAAACATAAAAATAAAACCACTTAATTTACAGGACAAAAGCGGGGCATGTGTCAGCGCTGCACGCATGCCCCCCACCTCCCTGTCAAGTTGCATTAGCTTCAGAAAGAGGACCCCCTGGCCAAAGTACCTGAAAGTAGAACCTTGGCCAAGGAGTCCCTCAAATGAGGCTTTTGATATACACACAGCATTGCCCAGTGAGCTGCTGGCATATTCTCTGGGCTCTTGAAAATCAATGGAAATGCTCTCTCAGGCTTGTCCCTACCACCCTCATAGCACAGTGGAGCCCCCATCAGGTGAATTTTGTATCCTCCTTTCCTCACTGCTTCTTTCTCTCCAGGTAACACTTAACATAATAGTTTGCTCCCCCCTTACCCTGCCCTGCCATGCTGAGCTGTAACAGTTGGTAATGGTTTGGGGGGATGGGAATTCAGAGAATCCTCATGCCTGCCAAGGGAGCCAGTGCTCCATCCTTCTCAAAAGCTCTGCATGGCTGTTTTGCCTCTCCTAGTTTCTCCCCTCTTTTATTCACACACACACACACACACACACATTGTTAAAAATTTCTCAAAAAATGATCATCCTCCTTGGTATTTTGTCATCCATAAGTCTTCAGTGACTTTCCGTGGTTTTGTTGGTACCAAGCTGAGCGTCCTGGGGATGGATGGCAGCCTAGGCTTCTCAGGGTCCAGCAGTGAGCATGTGGCTAGAGTATCTCTTTTGGAAAACATTATTCCTTGTTATGTCTGGTGCTACTTGTATGTGAGCATCTTCTCTCTTGTGCCTCTAAGCCTCTTGAGTATTAGGTCCAAATCTGCACGTCTGACTCAGTCTGATGCTTCTCCCAGCACTAACCAGAGCACCTGACTCAGCAGATGCTCCGCCAATATTTGCTGCATGAGATAAAGACTGAATGAGCTTCCTGAGGAACTTTCTCATTCTGGGCAAAGCTGCATTATCTGGAATTGAATAAATGGCCTGGATGACTGCTTTTTTTCCCCCTACATATCCTTTTATTTGGAGAATAATTTTAGGAAGCAGAAAAGTAGGAAGGATAATGAAAACCAAGGATCATGCACTCATCATCACAAACTAAACCATTGTTGAGATTTTTCATACTACTTCACATTTTTAATGAAAGAAATAAAGCATTCCAGATACATATATCCCTTTGTCTTGCATTCCAATCCTATTCTGCTCCATGTCTTCTTAGAGACATGGTATGATGAACCTTCTGTGAATACATTTGATCTTTTCTTACACTTTTATACACAAATATATGCACCAACTGATATACAGCAGAAGTTAACGATAGCCCAGGGGACAAACCCAGCTCTTGGCCTGTTTCTCTTAAGACTTCAGGCTCAGAAAAGCTTTTACATTTGAAAGAGTTGTAAACAAAGGATAAGAACATGAAATAATAATAGAGGAGAGATATCATGTGTGGCCTACAACTCTAAAATATTTATTATTTGTATTTTACAGAACGTTTGCCAATCCTGCTATGTAATATTGGCTTTGTTTTTAGCTGCACAAGGGTATCCTACAATCATTCTGAAAGTTGCTTTAATTTTCAGCCCCGTATTTCTTGAGTCTGTACTTGATGCATGTATCTGCTTTATCCCTCTGATGATGGCAGAGTTTTCCATCATATTAATAGAACATTTTTTAAATTCATTCTCTTGATGGATGGGCAGTTACCTTGTTTCCAACTTGTTACTGTTTAATTAAGGCAAGAAACATTCTTGTATCTCGCGTACACGAGAGTTTTTAAGGGACACAGTCCTAGAAGTATAATCACTGACTTACAGAGAATGGGCATTCCGAAGAGTTGGACAGAAGCAAACTATTCCTGAAAGTAGATGTAAATATTCCAGCACTTAACTTCATCTGGAGATAGATTCTTAATCTCTGCAAGCTATTGTTCTCCCATTGTCCCAGCAAATGGAAAAGACAGCTGCTGCCTAATGGCCTGGAGTGTTCTATTGTCTTCACTTAAAAGACAAACGTTGGAAGCAAAAGCCCTTTCAGAAGCTGTTAAGTGCCGGAAGATGAAGAATGCCGAGTCTTTACAGAGGATTTCACTCAAGGACTAGACAAGGACATCAAGAAAAACTCCTGGCAGTCTGAATAAAAGTGACACATGCTGAAGGCCACCTCTGAGGGTGTTTGTCAAAAGGATGCTGAACGGCATTTCACTTCAAGCCATATTTGGTGGCAGGTGTTCTGCTTTGTGGCAACGTGGTCCACCGCACAGCTTCCTCAGGGGCCGTCAGTGCACGCAGTGGTCGGGGCCACTTCCCTGCAGGTCCAGAACTCCAGAAGCAAAGATCTACAGGCAGGACCCATTTGGGGCCAATAGCAATTGCCCTGAAGAAACATGTATTGAGCACTAAGTGTGTGACTCACCCTGAGCCATTGGTGGGGACAGAGGCAGGGACACACAAGAAAGATAAATGAAGGATGGAGGCCCCTTATTTTAAGTTACTAGTGGTCTAGGTACTGGAGGGCATGGGAACGAATAGCTCCTTAGCTCTGTTGGGATCTCCTGATCCACCTAATATCGGGTGTGACACCTGGTTTCAGTTGGCACGCAGCACCGGAACCTACTTCAGAAAACCCCTCAACAGCCAGCAGCTGCCACAAAACCAAATAACAGCACAAGACAAAACCAGCAACCAACCAAACAAGCAAAGCCAAAACCATCAAAAAAAAAAAATGCAGGACTCATTCCCTCTAAAATGATACTTATCTAAAAACGCGGCGCATTAATTAGAGCCAATGCATGAGGGGCAAAGACACCTTGTAGTTTTTATCAGTGTTAATGAGAAATAACCAGATTGCTCATTATCATTTTATTTTTCTCTGGGGCTTCTGCATCCAGCATATGCCCCAACCTCTACTATGAAAAAAGTTTATGCATCGTGAGGCTGCAAAGATAGAGGTAACAGAGGCCAGGACAATGTTCAAATTTAGACCTGACCTCCCCAGGGCAGCGATGCTTCTTGAGAGAGCACTGGACGTTTTTCTATCGTTTTCACAAATAACCAACCCCTGGAACAGCTGTGAAGAAGGCAGCGTGGAGAGATTGTGTCCATGATAGGAAAAAAACCGTTGCCTATTCATTAAAGAACGTTGTTGAGGACTTACTGCATGGCTAGGCTCTGGAACCAGACAAAAGCCCAGTGACCACAGTCCAGCAGAGGGAGGGTTGAAATCCAGTTGGCACACACTGGTGGGACTGTGTCATTCGGCAACATAGCTTAGGGCTGGTTAAACTTCCTGCCACCCCAGCTATGAAGCCTTTTCAGTATTCCACCTGCAGATAAGCCAGCAGTAGTTGCCTAACAGACTAGCAAGACCTACCAAGAGGTAAGGTACCAAGAGGTAAGGTACCAAGAGTGTTCTGAGAGCAGGGTGCTCAATTCTAGGAAGATTTCCAGAGGAAATGAAGCAGAGTGGTATCATGGAGGATGGGGAGGGATTCATCAGCTTGTCAAGGAGGAAAGGACATTCTGAGAAAAGAAAATAGGGTGTATAAAGGCTGTATGTAGGCTCTCAGGGTACCCATGGTGAACTGCATGAAGTTTATTCATGCCAGAGTTCTCCATGCATGAAATGTAATTATATACATATAAAGTCACATATATAAAAATTATATACATGTAAATGTAATTTTTTATGTTAGCAAGTAATTGTCATGAGGGAGGGACCATGCCTCTTTGCTTCACAGACACTTCATAGTCTGCATGATATATAGATGCGACCAGCTAAATCTTTGTTGAATGGATGACTGAATAAATGAGGGGGTAGCAGGAGATGCAGCCAGGCAAGATTGGGCACCAGGTAATGAAGGACCCCGTTTGCCACATTAAAGAGCTAGTTTTGTACTTTATTCTACAGGTAACGTTACTGGTGGGTTAGCGAAGCTGGAGGAGTGAATAATTAAGACATGGAGCAGGGATTCATCAGCCTGTCAATTCTGCGCAAAGACAATAGAATGATGGTAGTGACAGTGACACAGCCTCCAGCGGCACCTGCCCCTCTGCACCCTCTGCTTTTGCCTTAGCTCACTTTGAATTTCAATGCATGCCTGCGGGTTCATGCCTCTATTCTGTACCTATTCACTGAGTGTTCTCCCCTTCTTACCGTTCTCATCAACATGGCGAGCTTAGCTGTTTCTCACAACTCAGCTCACATCTCTTGTCCCCTCGTGAGGAATTTATAACCGTTGCCTCTTTCAACATCCCAACTCTCCTGGTACAGCTGGGATTTCCTTGAGTTCTCATGATACCCAATACAGCTTTCTTCTGTGGCATCAACTGGAGGCGATTGTTAATTTTTCTAAATTCTCCATTTTATGACAAACCTTAGAAACCTGGAGCTAGTCACATCCAAATTTGTAACCGATCTCAGCACAAAGCACAGCGGTTGGCCTGCTGGTCTGGGAAAGAGCTCTCCAGCTGCTAATGGTGGAGCCACAAAGAGGGGACGGCTGCAATGTGACTCAGTTAAAACTTACAAGACACTGAGTTGCTTAAGACAGGGCACCTCTTCCTTGTGCTTGGATTGAAGCGATCAGCCTGTTTTGTAAGTGCCATCAAAAGAAGCTTCTTTTGGATCGTGAGCACCTTTTGAAAAGAAGCTGCAAGCCTCGAGATTTTGTAGTGTGTAGGGGTTGAGATGTTCATCTGGACCATCCTGTGTCCATTCAGAATTGTTTCCTGATGTCTCAGAGGAAGCAGAGACTCCAGAAGGCTGAGAAGGGAGGCTGCATGCACCTTGATTCTCTCGTGTTGCAGCTTTTCTCACGTGTCTGCTCTCCTCCACATTTCCTGCCTACCCCAAAGATTTGGTAGGACGTTTTCTAATATTCTTCCCTTTCACCAGAGGGTGGAAATGCAAGGCATGATGTGTATACCTTTTCTCCCAGCCCTGTGTAGAAAGCATTAATCGATCATGGAAAAGTTTTCTTTTGATTCTGAATGGAACCTAAAAATCTTTCCTGGCAACCACAACCAAATGGAAGTAACATAAAAATGTTGTTTTATAGCCTTAATTAGAGCAGATTTTTGGCTGTATATTAGGCTGGATCTTATGAAGTGACCACTTTTACAATGGTTAAAATGGTCAAATACTAGGATTCCATACGGTTCATCCTAAAGAAATTTGGTAGCTTGACCTCATGTCCCCGAGTTCCCTGGGCAGGTATGCAGATCAGATCTCTTACTATGATTTTTTGATAACCTTATGTGAGTGCAGTACTTAAAGTATAGCTTCAGAAGCTAATTTGAATAATCCTCTTTTTTTTTTTTAAATTTAAATAATGCATGTAACCCCCAATGCTGATGTTTCTTAAAGTCTGGTCTGCCATAGTTTTACAAAAGATATCAAGTTGGGTTTTATTTTCTTGGGATCAGGCAGAAAACTTGATGGTATTATTGGAAGGGCTCCAAGGAATCTTGTCATAGAAATGCATCGCTGTATGCTAAGGACTCCCCAAAGGAGTCCTCTCTATCAAGCAAACATCTAGAGAATTGACATTAAGTCAGTGTCAACTGTTGACACTCAACACACACTTGTGTCACATAAGGTAGGTCAGTGTTTTTCAGTGGGGGTAGTTTTGTCCCCCAGGGGATAGTTGGCAGTGTCTGGAGACATTTTTTATTGTAATTTGGGCAGGGGTTGCTACTGGTGTTCAGTGGGTAGAGACCAGGGAGGCTACTATATTTCTTACCATGCACGGAGCAGCCCTCTCACGCATAGAATTCTCCCCTCCAAAATGTCAGAAGTGTAGTGATTGAGAAACTCTTAGTTATTTCAGAGGGAATAGTATAGACAGGCAGATGGCATTTGTTATTAGAAAGGGGCAGAGACATAAATCTAGAAGCTGGGACATTCTCCAAGCTACGTGTGTCTGGGAGCCCTGGGATGAAGGCCAGCCACAGGTTGAGTTTCCATGAAAATGAACTCTTTGATGTAGATTAGCAGGCAGGAGGTTTGTTTGGGAGCTCTCCTGGAGTCTCTAAGTTGGAGATTCCAGGGAAGAGAGAAGCGGAACTGAGAGACAGTCTCAGCAGAGATTTAAGGGACCCCATGGGGAGCTCTGAAGAGGGAGTGTTCTTCCAGAGCCCCCCCCTAGTTGGAAAAGAGGGTGGAGTCTTTGTGCCCTGGAGTAGATCAGTCCTTGGATTTAAGCTTCCTCAAGGGTCCGTAGCTTTGGGGAGGGCAGTTCTCTTCAGCTGCAGCAGTTCTGAGGGAGCGATACTCCCAACAGCAGGGGGAATGGAGCCTTCCTACCAAAGGGGACCTGGGGGCTCCTCACCTCATCCTCCACAAGGTTAGACTGAAGGCAGAGTTGACTTCATGATATGACCCAGAGACTTTTCTGTATCTTTTTTCTTAAATTTCCACAAACATTTTCAACTAACAAATCCCATCACTTCCTATTATTGACACTTTTTACACATGAGAAAGCAGAAGTGCAAGAAGTTGATTTGTTCAAGGTCACACAGAACTTACTGAACAGAATTGTCAATGAAACCCAAAACCCTGACTCCCTATCCTTTCCATTCCACTATTGTTTTCCCTACTATCTTTTAAAAAGTGATTTTTGTACAGAGGTCTACCCATGCTTTGATTTGTACTTCATTCATATTTTATTTGCACGTTCCTTTTTTTTTCTTTTAAAGGGCTGGGGGTCAGGACCTACATCCGACTGAACCTTTGACCCATGACTTGGGTCACAGATGACCTCTCCCATTTCCTCTTTTTTTCTGACAAACAGCAATTGCCCAATCCAGTTGCCCAATCCATAGAAACTTGTGTTGTTCTAAACTTCTTTCTCTACGCCCCCTCCACATACAAGTCAAGACCTCCTTCCCACCGATGTCTTGTCTTTGCTATTTCACCATAAAACTCTCATGTCCAGCATTTGTAGAACCTCGGAACTGCCTTGACTGCCGCCACATGCACTTCTCTATGGTTCATTCTTGCATGGCTACTGGAGCATCTTCCAAAAAGGCAGAGTTAGGGATACAGCTCTGCTTTGTAAAGCTACTCAGGCTTTCTACCAGCTTTGGGGGAGAGTCCAGGGTCTGAGCGTGGCTGCAAAGACATCTGCAACCTGGGTTGCTTGCCTGGTCTTCCCTGTATCCTTGGGTCACCCTCGTGCCAGACCAAGCTCCAGGCTCTTCATTCATTGAGCACGAGAAGCATTTTTAAGACTCTGAGATTTTCCCCTACCTATTCCTACATTTGGAATACCCTCTCCTTCAGTTTGAACTTTCTTTCATCTTTCAAGAATCAAAAGTGAATTTTCACATGAAAGTACCCCTATTTCTTCTGTTTCCAGTATCCTTATTGTTAAGTGCCTGTCTACTTTATAGTTAGTGGGGGATGTCTTTGTCTCCCTCTCTCGACTTGAAAACTTCACTGGTAGAAGCCAGTTTTCATTTAGCTTGATAGGTCCAGAGACTAAGCAGGGACAGGAATGTGTTAAGTGCCTCCTAAATGCTTGTTGGGAGAATAGATTAGTGGCAAGCATGAAAACATATTGTCATCCCTTTCATTTTTCTCAAGAAAGGCATCAGTGGTCTGTGTAATCCAGAATGGTGAATGTGAACAGGTATTAGAAGAAACACGCTAGAAAACAGGGAGAGACATTCCCTAGGCTGGTCACCACTGTCTTCTCTGAATGAGTTGGTTCCACATGGAATTAAAATATGTTCTATTGTGTCTTTACATACATGGGGAACATAGACAATTTTACTAAATTAAGGCAGAAGAGACCATCCAATGTATATGAGCTGGACAGTTATTTAAACATCTGCTACTGCTATTTTCCATTCACCATCCAGCCATGGAAAAACATTGTAATCCTTAGAGATGGGTTCACCTTAAAATTCTACAAATTTTTGTGCATTTTGTGCAGGTGTGTGTCTATATACACATATACACGTATATGTGTGCTATACAAGCATTCCATATATCTCATTATTTTTTTTTTCTTTAGAAAGTTCCATGAGCCTTCATTTAAAAAATAACAATATTCAGGTACTGTCTGGGTAGGATGAGCAATTCAGTGAAGATGAAGTCATTGACCTTCTTCCCAAGAGGCCACAATGACAAGGTGACAAGATAAAATAATACTGATCGGAAGGGAAATGTGCATAGGAGCTTATCAAACATGTTTCCTATGAAGTTTCATCCCCTTTGGACTCACAGAAGTTGGCTTTCCTAAGACCATTAAGGAAATCGATCCATTTTCTCAGGCAAACAGTGCCCAAAGTTTAAAATGATGTCTTGAATTCAAATTTTGAACCAGCTACTGAATATCTGTATAATCCAGAGCAAGGTGGGTAACTTTGCCCTGCTTTCCTGTACTCATTGGCAACCTGTAATTATAAAAACGTCTTTAATAAGGTTTACATAAAGATTCAATAAGAACATGTGTATAAAGTTCCCACAATAGTGACTGGCCAGCCAGAACAAAGTGTGCAACATAGTTCTGTCTCCTTATCTCTTACAGAGTTTTTAATAAGTTTGCGACGCTTTGTAAAACTTAAGGTGTCTACAAATATTGGTTATTATTTATACGTATTTGATATGGAGGAATGAGATTGGCTGCTTGGGTCTACTTTATATGCAACCAAACACATACATGGGTTGTTATGGAGTTTCTACTCAATTTAATCAGAGGGAATGCAGAATAGGCCCCTGGAAATCTTTTTCTTGTTTTTGCCCAGTTGTAATGATGTGCCTGATAGCTCTGTTCAGTTTAGAGCTCTCCAGAGTTACTGCCAACATGAGACAGAAGAAAGAGGAAACTGCAAAGTGTTAGGAATTTAATTAGGAGTGATTTGGTGCTTTCAAATGGCACTCATTAGTTAGGGTAAATAAATACACCACTAAGGAATCAAATCGAAGTAGGTAACTGCTTTGATGAGAACACAGACCAGGGTAACAGATGAAATGCAAAATTTTAGTCCTAAAACATAATTGTGGAAACAGCTTGGCTGATGTGACAAGTAGGCAGACAGTTTTAGGAACCAGTCACACGGTATGGTAGGTACTTTCACCTTACCTCACTGCGTCCTCACAGCAATCCTGTGAGACAGGTGTTAGTACCTCAAATTTGTAGCACATTAGGAAAATGAGTTGCTTTTTAAGGTTCATGTGGTTAGTAGGAGACAGAGTCACAGGCAACCCCAGGCCCTCTGCCTTTTGGAAAAACTTAAATTAAGGTCTCCCTCCATGTCCTTCTATACAGTGAGAGGAAGGACCCCCTGCAGAAGTCCCCTTCTCCTGTCTGTCCAGGCAAACCTCAGAGCACAGAGTACCCCAGAGTCAAATCTTGGTGAAAAAGCTTTCTCATCCAAATATTTCCTGACCATTTCTTTTATGATGAGTGGTCAAGTTTGGAATATGAAGCCCCGTGTAGATCTACGTTCCTTACTTGATGCTTGTCTGAAACTCTGAAGAAGCAGGATGTGTGTTGGGGGCATACAGGAAGAGGAAAACAGTGTGTACATGAGAGTGTGTCTGTGTGTGTTAGGTGTGTTGTTGAAGTTGCGTGTGTACGTTGCGTGTAGTGTTGGAGTGGTGTGTATGTGTTGAGGTGATGCTAGAGGTGTGTGTTGCCAGGCAGGAGGCTGAGATTGGAGAGCTAGGAGGAGAGGGGCTGGTGTCCCCATGAATGGCAGCACTCTTGTTACTCGTCTGGAAACTCCAAGACCTTGTGCTTCACCCACCCCCACTCTGCCACCTGTTCAAAAAATCTTAATGACCACTCATTTCAGAAGCTGTAACTGAGAACCTTTAAGTCTGAGAAATTTTAGTGAACTTATGGGGCTTCTGAGAGGTAAAATGAGTAAACATGATGTCATCCTTTGATCCCCATGACTGAGAAGTAAGACTTGGGAAACCGAGCCATAGAGACTCTGAGAGGAGGGAACACCCCTGAGGCTGGGTCTCATTCAATGTGCATTCAAAAGGATGCAGGGATGGCATCTTCTAACACAGAGGGCCTTTCCTCACTGAAAATTTTGAACTCTTAGGGACAACCCATTTTCTAAGACCAATTGTATTAGTTTTCTATGAGGTGTAACAAATTACTGCAAATCTATAGGCTTAAAACAACACCTATTTATTATCCACAATTTCCGTGGCTTGGGGAGTCCAGGCATTCCTTAACTGAGTCTCCTGTGCAGCATTTCACAAGGCTGCAATACAGGTTTTAGTTGGAATGCATTCTCATCTTGATCTTGGGGTCCTATTCCAAGCGTATTCAAGCTGTTGACAGAATTCAGTGCCTTGCGATTATAGGAATGAGGTTCTCAACTCCTAGAAATCAGCCCTCTCTGTAGGCAGTTCACAACATGTCTGTTTGCTTCTTCAAGGCCAACAGAAAGCATTTTTCTTGCTTTGACTTTGCTCTTCCAGGGAAGACCTGGTCCCTCCTTTAATCAGCTTCTGTGGGAGCTGATTACCTGGTCAGTTCAGCCAAGATTATATCCTTTTTGATGAACACAAAGTCAGCTGACTAAGAAGTGTAATTATACCTGAAAATTCCATCTCCTTTACCATAGTCTATGGTTGGAAGCAAACCATCAATTCTGTCCTCACTCAAAAGGAGGAAATTACATGCAACTGTGGGTACCGGGGGATGAGGATCTTCGAATTCTGCCTTCCATTCCAGGGGATTCCAAAACAAGATGTATATTCAAGTTGCACATGACACATTGGGTGTCAGGGACACATGTGAGAACCACACATGTGAGAACCTCCATTTATGCTTTGTATTTAATTTATTTTAATTTTTGTATAACTTATGATAAATATAGCCTATTAGAAAAGAGGTACAGACACATCATTTATAACTTCATCTTTTGAAAAGCATGCTTTTTAATTTTTTTCTTGCTAATGGGGAGGCTGCTGGCTTAAATTGATGATCTAATAAGCTCAATGTGACACTGATTTTGCAAATAAACAGGTCAAGCCAGAGATGTCTGCATTATCCCAACCAAGTAGCTGCCTAGCCCCTGCTTAAAAATTTTCATTAAAATGGAATTCACTAGCTTTCAAAGTACCTCTGGATAGTGCCCGAGACAGTTCACAAGAACTGTTGTGCATCGTGGTGCAATGGGGGACCTCTAGATAATGTCCTCAGGGCTTACATATAATGGGGAGTAAGATGCTTTTCACTGGACAGGTCAGGTGAGTGTTCCCGATCAATTTGAACTATGTTTTGAAGGAGAGATCATCTCCTAAAATTTGCTCATGAGGCTGAAAGACCTTTTGGGAGGAATAGCAGAATGACTGGAAAGGACCTAGAAGTGAAACCAGAGAGGAGAAAGAGGAAGAGTGTTAAGTGCTGAGCGTGGGAAGACTGTGGAATTATGTATATTCTAGCTTCCGAATGAGAAGACCTAAGGAGTTGTTGCTTCCAAATCCTTTCCCAGGAATTAGTTTGAGATTAGAAGTGCTTATCTTTGGTCTAGTTCCCAAATATTCCCTGTGTTGCTACAACGATAGTAAACGGACTGTGGTAGAACGTTGTCTACTACGTACCTGTGATCTCCTTTCTCACTAACGGAACTGTGGTTTTATATGGAGCAGTGATTGGCCCCAGCCATGCAATGGATCATAACTTGTTTAAGGGTAAGCCAGTTGCCCTCTTCCCAGTGCTCCTTGCAGTTAGACTCCAGGTGAAGCCGTCTGGCATGACGCGTAAGGAGAAGTTGTCTAAAAGGTGCCTGGAAAAGCTTTTGATTTCCCAATAAATAAGACCCATGCTTCTGTCGCCACTGCTCCCCTGGTGCTGGGACCCGCAGTAACCGCCTTGCAAAGGTCTGCTTCCCAAATGCTTGTTAAGTGAGAAAATAAGAGCAATTCAAGTCACTTGTAATGAGGCATTTTACATATAGCTTAGAGCATTTCTAATATCTCTCATTCTCACAGTGCGTATTTTTAATTTTCTTTCTTTCCTCATTCTACACTATCTTCATTTTTTCCCCCCTGAAACATCGCCCACTTAGGCATTTGACATGGAGAGCAGCTGCAGGAGGGAAGAGCCCTGATGGCTCCAGTTTCACCATGTATTGGAAGGTGCAATGTAGAGTCCATAGCCAGAGTGCTGCCTAATTATAAGACTTAAATAATAACCAGGGCATAAGACTGTGCATAATCATGATACAGCACTGCCACTCAGAAGTCAGCGGGAGCCACCCCGTTTCTTGCATTGCAGATAAGATTGCACAACGCCTCTTACCTGACCCTAGGATCCCCGAGGAGCGTAAGTTCTCCAGGACATCATTCTGACTCTGAATTCTTGCTGCTTCTGAAGTTATTTTACAAATTCGCCTGTCTTTGTGAAGGTGCTGCCTCTTTTCCATTGGCCAGTAGCTATGGAAATAAGCCCCTGTCCACCATTTTCAGAAAAAAAAAAGAAAAAAATAACAGAACTGATACAAAATATTTGAGCATCTGGCTTTCCTGGAAGGTTGGAGGAGCCTGAAGTGCTTACCTCAGTGACATACACTGCATACAACTAAATTAAACGGTCAATTTAAAGATAAGTGTTAAGTGACAAGGGACGACTGGGAGTTTGAGCTTCTGTGGGAGCCAAGGACAACGGAAATAATACTTAGATGTCTAAGAGAATGAATGCAAAGATTATACACTTGTACCCAGAGTGCTTGCCTATCACACACAATACACAGTAGCCTTAGATTTCCCTTTGTTTCAACAGTAAGCCAATATTTAATGACCAATTTCCTCCCTCGCCCAAACTAGTTGGTGTCCAGGCAAGTTAAATTGTGACTCTTTGAGAAGCAAGAGGGGACATGTTAGGAGTTTCTTCGGAACTATGTCCATTAAGATCAAAACTGTTTGAAACGGAAAGCTACAGCTCTGAAAAGAAGCGTAAAACTTGACCATCTGAACTGGTTCATTTTCCCAAGAGTCAGAATAGCAAGAATTTTCTTTTTGTTGTTTTTGTTTGGGGTGGGGAGTGGTGGACGGGTCACTGATTTAAAAATAAGGAGAAGAAATTACATAATAACAGCGTCACTGAAGCCCAGGTTCTAGTTCAATGAATCATATCACTTAAGTAAAGCACACTAATTATTTCAAGTTGAAAATGTTTCAGATATGTTTATTTCTAACTTGTCACCAATTTTACTTCATTTTTTTTTTTTTGCTATTTATTCTATTTACTCTGTAGTGAGCACCTGCATCCTCCCTCTAGAGTTTACGGTTCTTTTGGAAAACAATAAACATTTACTAAATAAGAGATATACCAAAAAGAAACAGACACTCACCAAAAAAAAACGACTTGATGCACCTTCTGATGGTAACAAGACAGTGTCCTTTGATGGTAAATTCAATGAGGCTCCCGCATATGGGAAATGAAAGCTCTTGAAATAAAAAACTGAGCCTAATGGGTTTGTTGGCCTCACTCATGTAACTTCTTGGAGTATAGTCAAGGGGTATCTGATCGTGAACAGAAAAGACCAGGGTGGAGGAATCTGAACCAGATGAAACACACAGAGCTTCTCTCTCTCTCTCTGTGTCTTCTTGCACCTGTTGGGTAAGCAACCACCTACCGCAGCCAGATGGAGCCCCCTGTTAACAGATGTCTTGGGCTACAGAGAGTACCTGGGGTTTCCCTGGTGTTTGCTCTAGCTCTGTGTTCCCATTCTCGAACACGTTTGAAATATTAGGGTCGTTTTGACCTGCCAGACACCTGCCACAATTGCATAAATAAGTAGTTATGAGACATTTAGTGGAAGGTAGGTGGTGAGAGTGAGTTTACTTAATTCTGGAGCACAAAACTTGAAGTCATTTTGTTTCCTTTTGTTTCAGCAGCACATGAGGAGACACGACATAGTCATGCAGCCTAAAGCAGACCATCGAGAAATTCCACAGGGAAACAGAGAATGAATCACCCACCAAGTTGTAAACATATTTACTCACTTCTCAAATGTTTGTCCAACTTTCTGAATTAGTGCTAACCATCTCGTAGCTTCAGCCCAAACTAACTTAAATTTAACTTAATTTCTTGGAAAGAGCAAGGAGGAGGAGGAAAAGGAGCAAGAGAAGGAGGAGAAAGAAGAGGAGGAGAAGGAATAGAATCTAGTTTCTTACTTGAGGACACTAGTGATTATTGCCAGTTGTCATGGTAACTTTCCTTCCCCATTAAAATACCAGGAATCACTAGAAATAAAGGATACAACTTAGAGCCAACTCTTAACTCTGTGTCAAGAAAATGCAGTCTGACTAACCACTTGAATAGCAGCTGTGGAGAACCCAGGGTTGCAGGATCTTTGGTTTCTTTCCAGCACCTCCTGGCTGGGTGGTATTGGATCAGACCCTCCCCCTTTCTGGGTCTCGATTTGCTAATCATTAAATAGGAAAACTAGAGTAGGTGGGTTCCAGGGGCATTTTGGTGTTTCCGAAGGAGGAGTGGTCATGAAGGTTTGTACACAGGTTCTGGAATGCAGCCTGAGGAAAGCAGTGATGGGCAACAGACCCGTGAACACCGTCCTGGGAGAACTTGCTGCTGTCAGTACATGCAGGTTTTATTTTAAGTGCTATCTAGTAGCAAAATTATGGTACTCATGGTTTATAAAAGAGAATTGTGGGTTTTAATGTGTCTCATATTTTAAAGAGGTTTTTTTTTTCCTACCTATTTCCCCTTCTCCTGGAGAGATAATACTTCAGTGGATCAACATGTTTAAGAGAGACACCAATGCTCCCCATCCACCCCCTGCAAATTTCTTCTTTTTTTCTCCCTCCTTTTCAGTGCTGTGGACACAAAGAGGCCGCAAATAGTACCCCTGGCCTCCCTGGAGAAACCTGCTAAAGAGAAGGCTGCATTTTACTCTTGAAGAATTTGACTTGGGCCATCTTGTGGAGATTTAGTTAGAATCAAAGCCTATTCATTCAAATATTATTTTATGCCTTCGTCCTGGTTGTGGGCCTCCTCTTGGCCTCTGTTTTATTCTGGCTTGGAGCTCCCTTCAAAGCAAAGCAAGGGTATACAAAATCTTTTGGATATTTTTCCCTTGGGAATACACTTAGGATATGTTATATTTCTCTGTGGTCTTCGGGGTGTCTTTGAATAATGTCAGTTGCTCTGCTTAGAGTTGGCATCTTATTCTTGCTTTCACCTACCTTGTTTCTCTGAGGCGGGAGCTGAGTTTTGTAAGAGGTAAACTGAATGCAAACGAGGCAACAGCAAAGTCTGGCACCATTGTGATGGAATCAGAGACTGAAAAGCCAAAATGTCAGTGTCGAAACACTTTTCCAGCCACACTCTGCCTGGATTCTCAGCTTCTTTATCTGTGACACAAGCAGATCGAGTGACATGCTTGGTCAGTTTCTAAACTTCTGCAGATTAATTTTTTGAAAAGATACATGAAGAAAGTCAACATGACTTTGGATATATTGAGTCTGTTGTCTTTTAAAGGACTGGGCTAATTACCGCTAGAATATTTTAAATATCCAAAAACACTGGCTCAGAGGATCATTATTTTTTTTTTCTCTACTTCACCAAGACTAGGGTGTGTACTTGGAGTGTTCTGGAAACCAACAGGCCATGAAGTCACAGAACGATCATCAAAGGTGTTTGATGGATATTTTGGGTGTCCTTACTTGCTCCTGTGTTCCTGGCCTTGGACTGGCGGAGCATACGGAGTCCCACAAAGCCAGAGGAGAACGAAACAGGCTGCTCGGTGGAGGTGGTTCCCTCGTTCTGAATGTTCAAGGCTTTTCATTAAAGCTTGTGGCTGACAACCAAGCTGAAAGCTGGGTTTCCAATTTTTTTCCCCTCTAAATATAAACTTCAGCCTCTGACTTGAGAAGACTTGGACCTGCAAAATAACGTCCGTGTGTTACTCAGTTGGCCTTTGTGGAGGACCTATGACACGGTTCGTACTCTCAGTCTTTGGTATGGAAGTGTGCAAGAGAAAGCGTTGCTCAGGCTTTTCAATAAAATAGCCCTACCTTCTGTTAACAAAAATGGTTTAATGGATTTTAGACTCTCCTTATGTAAATTAGCTAGCTGCTTCTTTTTCTGGAATGAATAAGAGTCTGAGGCAGAGGAAAAGACCAGGGTGAGGCAAAAGAGGAATGCCCTCCTTTGTGGCAAGGGAAAATGAGGCATGAGAGTCCCCTGATCATGGATTTGGAGTGGGACAGGCTTGAGTCCCTGTTCCACCATCTATTAATTGTGCAACACGAGACAATGTTTTCTTTGTATTATTTTAATCATTTTACCTCCTGAGGTCTACGTTTTCCACATCTGTGATCTGAAGAAAATATTACTTTTCTTGTAGGGTTCTTGTGAGAATTAAATAGGATCCTGCGCATAAACCGCTTAGCTAGACAACAGGCGTATATTATGTTCTCAACCCAAAACAGCTATTTCGTCATTAGTTAGAAAGACATGTCACTGTCCAGAGTTTCAATAATCTCACCTAAAATGCGGTGACTCAATATGCACTCAGGTCCTTCCTAAATCTAAAACAACTATGATAGAATTTCTCAAAATTGCTTGTCCACAGAAATTTTAAAGAGGACTAAATCATGTAGAATCCATGGTCAATCTTGAGGAGATAAATGATTGATGAAGAATAAACACTGGATCATATTCAAATGGGTTGAAAAGGTGCCTTGTCTGACCTGTGATCCCCCTGCACATGGCTCAAGGTAATGCGTTGGTGAGTGCTTCCTGTCGTTCTGTCCGTCCGCCAGGCCAGCGGCCCCAGGTGCTCTCCCCTTTTTCTCCGGGAAAGCACACCCTTCCTTCTGGTAGAATGCTGATGTTAATTACATACAGGTACTTAGAAGTGTGTGTTCTCGAAAAATGCAATTAAGTTGTATTTTAAAAGAACAACTTGCTGGCATCAATTTTATTTTGCGAAACGTCCATTAACATCGTGTTCCACAGAAACTAATTGGCTTACCCTCACATCACGGTTCAGCTGAAGCGGTGCTTTTCAAACTTTGACAGAGACTCACAGCAAGAAACTCATTTTGCCTTGCAACCTAGTACATACACACAAATGTGTGTAATTGGAATAGAGTATTTCATGATATAATGCCCTCTTCTGAAGCCAAGCACTCTATTATTTTCATTCTATTCTATTCTATTCTATTCTATTCTATTCTATTCTATTCTATTCTATTCTATTCTATTCTATTCTATTCTATTAATTATCTTATTTAGTGTGCTGCTGATCAAAGCCCATGACTTTGATTTCCAGACCCACTAATGGGCAGTGCTCTCAGTTTGAAAAAGGCCTAGGGATTAAGCTAGGAAATGTATGGGGTTTGTGGTGCTCCTTTTCCCAGGTGGGGTCCTTCTTATATTACATTTCAAGTGTACTTGAAATGGAACCTTCTCTAACCTCCTAAGAGCCTACGGAAGGGGCATTACCGAGGAAGGGTCATATTTCCGGCTTGACAAGAGGCAGCTGCAGACTCCCTGGCTTAGAGGAGGGAGGAAGAGGAGGAGGCCCACAGCTCCTTTGGAGAAAGGCCCAGGGTAGAAGGAAGAGGGTTTGGCAGCTCTGTCTTCCCTTCTGGGGCCAAGGAGAACTGGTGTGTGTTGCGGGGCATGTCCCTTCCCAGGACTCACAAGTCTTTTCATAGTCTGGTCGTTACCACCACCCAAACTTGTCCCACACCCTCCTTCCTCACAGCCAGCCTGCACCTCACTTTTGTCCAGACCTTTTCACGTGTTCATGTCTCAGCTTGAAAACACTCCTGGCTCCTTCCTCTTCTAATGTCAAAACCTGATTTCTACTGATCTGTTCTATTTTCCCTTACAACTTTCCTTACCACCCCCCCCCCCATACTACCTTGACCCTCCTACCCAGGACTAGCATAATGCTTCATCTCCACTTAGCACATCTTTTTACTTTTCCTATTATAACACATGTTTTATTGCACTTCATTATTTTTCTTTTCACTTAACTATCAATTCCTCCAAGAGGGCAGAATTTATCTTTTTGTTATTGTTTTACCTCCACTTTCTAGCACACACTTTTGCCTATTCTCATGTCTAAAATATTTGTAAAATAAGTGGAATCATGAATAAGAACATACTTATTTAATAAATTGCTGACCGTGGACTCTATTGCTTACTATGAGCCGTCTGTTTTAAAGTACACTATCTCATTCAATTATTGCAAAAATACTGTGAGGTCGGGAGCAAAGATATTATTGGCTGCTTCTCCATTAGGAAACTGAGGCTCAGAGAGGTGAGGGGGCTTTTCTGAGGTTGCACAGAAGATGGTAGAGAAGGGCAAGCATCGAGATTTGGGATTCTGAACATAGCACAGTTCAGACCCTCAGGGTCTCTCAGTGAGCCCCATCCTCACGCATGACCTTCAAGGTCTCAGAAAAAAATATTATTTATTTGTTCTCACTGTCAGAGTTTTCTGTTATATGTGTGAGCAAACTGGTGGACACGGGCCCCAAAGCTCAGGTTCAAGATTGGGCGCGTTTGACTGATCATGAAAACGAGATCTCCTGAGAATTCTAGAAGACTTGAACATAGCAGAGCAATTTCAAAACAGAACTTCTCCTTCAAATTGGGTTAACCCTGACATCTGATTGCATAGAATTCAGAGTAAGAGGTACCTGCAAACGTTCAGGAGATGAAATGTGTTTGTGTTGACATGCATCCTGCATCAGAAAAGTTCAGATACATAAAGAGATGCTTTTGTATAATTCATGTTATTTAGTAGAACGGTTTTAGTGGCCCTTCGAACATTATTGTGCTCTCAACTATAAATATGCATTCAGGCCTTTTCCAAACCACTAGTCATTTGCCCAGCAGGCCATAAAAGCAACATATCATGTAACCATGTATTGGGATGAAATTTCAAAAGCTCTCCATTTAGGCAGCAGGCCTTAGCGGGTTTGGGGAGCTGTAACATTATCCATTTAATTATACATTGGGACACACTGAAAAAAAAAAAACCCAGTATTATTTACACAATTGCCTGTAATATCTCTCCAAGCTGTTAGACCTGAGTCAGAAACCATTAGAATGCTAATCAAGAGAAGACTATGAAATCTATTTCCTTGGTGCAACTTCAGCAAGTTTTCTAGACATTTTTATTTCAGGCACATGTTCTGCACCCCCAGAAGGGGCCTCCTTTAGCCCTGGTGGAGATATGAGACTGCTACTTTGGGATCACAACACAATCTGCCTTATTTCTCAAAGACAATGTCGATGCACAACGCGGTGCCTTACACCTGGGGACAGCCAAATTGTTGGAGCGGAAAAGTTCTTCTATTCAGGGGGAGAAGTTGCTTAAGGAGATGATATTGCCAGAAACAGACCCACATGGCATTAAGGAATATCACTTAGACGAACTACCTGAGAGATACAGAGAACATCTCTTTCTGGACCCCAGATATTCTAGAGTATGGTAGAGAAGAGGCAGGTGTGTGGAAGAAAACCCAAAAGTCTATGCATTTTTTCCCAATATTTTTGAGCACTCTATGGGTGCTGGCTACACAGAGTTGAAAAATAAGTAGTTCTTGTCTTATAGGGAGCACAGTCTTTAGAGGCGGGGCAGGTAACGACGCAGACAAGAATGCAGGTTGATAAGTGCTCTGACAGAAGCCTGGAGACCCTAGCGGCATTGCTCAGGCCCAGAGGTGCTCGGATGAGGCCTTGCTGCCCCCACGCGCATTCAGGACCTCACAGGACATGTGCTGTGGGGTCCTGTGAGGACAGTGCTCCTTTCTCTCTTGCCTGCATCCTTCCCACCCCAGCAAGTCGGTGTCTTGGATTTCTGCCTCAGCCTCTGGGAATGGGCCACCACTTTGCTCAGAGGTGCTGAATTGTTACTTGGCTCTGCATGTGGCTTCAGTCTTTCCCTGACTCTCCTTCCACTCTGAGTGTTCAGCTTTGTCCTTCCTGTGTTTTTTCCTGAAGAGGATTCGTAAGGTGAAGTTTACAGGGGCTTGATGCTGCCGGAAACGTGGAAACATAGTTTAATATCAGGTGAGAACAGAGAACTCAGGCTACTTCCCCTTCTAGGATGAGATTCATCTCCTCTAAGCATTAATGACTTTGAATGACTTCCAATGGCCAGGCATTTATGTAATATATAGAGATTGTCCCTTCGCTTTTTGTTTCATTGTCACTGCTCACTGCTTTATGTTGTTAGGTAACGTAGCTGATATTTCCCATATTCTCTTGACACAAAACAGTTCTACTGATGTGTAACATTCGGGTAGTCTGACTTATCAAAACATAATCTCCTTCTGTGGAAATCCTCGGAAAACCAGAAGCGACCTCGCCCGCGGTCATACTAACATCAACCCCCCTTCTTCCTGTTTCTAACAGTGCCCCAATTGGCATGGCGCTGAGATAGCAGTAGCGCTCTCAGCAAAGGCACTGGACGTGGAGGAATGGCAAATCATGACTCATGATGGGTTCCAAAGAGGTGATAGGATTCTGGGGACACATGCTACACATTTTACACAATTTAACGTTAATGAAGAGAGACTTGCTGTTTCACATTAAATGTAGCCCTTGAGGAAATCTTGGTAGATCATGGATTTGTCCTTCCTAGAAACTTCTTTGAATTTAAGTAGTTTCTTGCCAACATTGAAATTTGTTTTATGGGTATTTTAGGGCTCTGAAAATCAATTAATGGGCCATTAAATGGATCCTTTATTCCTACTATTAAATAGATCCTACCATTCCATGGCCATATGATATAATGGAAATAATTTAAGAACTTCTGTAAGACTCAGTTTTCTCTACTGTATCAAAGAAGTAGTCATAACCACCTTGCAAGGTAGAATAAAATGAGATGACCAGGAATGTATCTAGTCGAACTCTTGAATATAGTAGGCATTAAATATATGACACAGTTTTAATTATGTTTGGCTCATCAAATAAATTCCTAGGCTCCCAAAACTCCATGGCCAACTATAGGAGATGATTTTGCTATTCAACATTTTCTCTTACCTCTGCTCCACAGAAAAGAAAGAAGGAAGGAAGGAAGGAAGGAAGGAAGGAAGGAAGGAAGGAAGGAAAGAAGGAAGGGAGGGAAGGAGAGAGGAAGGAAAGAGGGGAGAGAGGGAGGGGAGAAAAGGTGTTAGACAGTAATGAGAACAGAGAGAGACTTTCAAAGTGTGTGAGGAGTCATGTTTCTTTGCGCAGGACTTGATTTGCCTGTCTCCTGGGCTGTGCAGGCTGTGTGTGCTTATTTGTGTACCCCTCACTTCAGCTGGCAGCTGCCCCAGTCCAGGGACTTTATGGCAGGAAATATAAAGTGCTGTTGGATTCTGGGTGGAATTGTTCCTTCTTAAAAAAAAAAAAAGGAAAAGATAAAGAAAAAAGTAAAAGGGTGCCGATCAGCTAAGGACTATTAAGTTTCATGGCCATGAACTTATCCTATTGCATCTACTCTTACCAGTTCTTAATCACTACAGTGTAATAACAGCTTTAAAATTTATTGAGACAATTAGATGCAAACAGTTCTTTTGACCCTCAGCTCTTTCAAAGTTCCATGATGCTATGAAGGAAAGTGGGGCCGGGAGAGTGAAGTCTTTTTCAAAGTGTTTTGCAGCTTAATGTACATTTTAGATTGTAAAATGCCACAAGGAAAAGGGAACTGGATGGTAAAATGAAGAAACTAGCACTCGCATCTCAGCTTTTCATTTCAATTGTGAGGGGAACTTGGGCTGCAGTGTGGCTTCATGGAGCCCTAACATGCTGAAATGTAAAATGGGATTAGATCTGAGATCCTGGCCCTCTGTAAGATCAAGGCCAAGACTCGGATTCTCACCCAGCTTTTTCTCACAAACCCACATGACTGGACCCCAGCTGTCCCTCAGTGGGCACTGTGTATTAGGGAAGATCTCTGCTTTTATCTGGTTACGTTGGTGAAGGGTAGACATAGTTGCTCCTTAGAAAAGGCTTTGCTTGTTGAATGTGGGGAATAGAGGATGCTGGGTGTGCTGCAGTCTGGGGAGTGGGAGGCTCTGGATGAGTAAATACAGACAGAGGGAGATACATCACCAGCAGCCTGGGTTTTCACATTCAGTCTTCACTGAAGGTAATGCCTCCATTGCTTGCCTTCAAAGGCCTTGAAGATGACTCTTACAGGGTCTTTCCTCTTTTGGAGGTCATCTTATGCAAACAAATGGGCTGTGGATCAACTCCGTGACCTTGAGCAGAACTTCCTACCTCTATAAGCATCTATTTCTTCATATAGTAATGAGAATAATAATGATTATTGGCCTTACAGGAGCTTAAGTAATATAATGCACATAGTTCAGTAAAAACTCAAAAAATATCATCTTTTATTATTATCATTATCCATGCAATGTGATAGCTATGAATGAAGAGAGATGACTAACCGCCAGTCGAGTCACAGGTAGGAGCTAACTGGAGGGGCAAGGGGCTAAATTCTTGTGAAAAGGCAACCTGGGCAAGGCTAACAGCCTATGCAAATTTGGTAGGGATGGGGTAATATGGTGTATTGAGATCTCTGAGTATTTCCAACAGTAGAGCTTAGGATGTAAGTGGACGACTTAGGAGAAGAGGCAGAAAAAAATGGAGTAGGATCAGGTCTAGACAGGCTTTAGTTGCCAAATAGTTCAAGTCACATCAGTTCCTTGGGCTTATTTGCTAAACAAGAGGCGTTTCTAACAGTCAAGTTCTCAGCCACTTGTGACTTGCCTTTCAATGTTCCATGGGTCACTTGTAGTCTTTGAGGCTGGGCCCACCTCTGTAGCTCTCAGAACTGCATGTTAAGAGCGTGTGAAGATTGTAGAAGCTATGCAAATATCAATATTTTAAATTAAGTGTTGCTTCATGGTGCCAAATATTACATTAAAAACAAAATTTGCACCCCACCTTCTAGACCTTGTATCCATATAATAGCTGTGGATATTTGCAATGACAGTAACAATGATACCAATAGTATAATAGTAACCATCTTTTGAACATTTACCGTGTACCCATGAAACTCTTTATATATATGGTCTCACTTAATCTCCAATAATAGCGACTCTATAAATATTGCTATTACTCCCACTTTATAGATAATTGAACCTCAGGATAGTTAAGAAAATTGCCAACAGTCACAAAATTTACAAATAATGCAGTAGGGACTTGAATCTGGGTCAACCAAGCCTTTTGGTTTGGTTGTGTTAAGAAAGCAATAAGATTGGGGAACTTTGATATTCTGAAAAAATATGCAGAAAATATCTACAAAAATATATAGAGAGGCAAAATGCCAGAGGGGCACATTCACTCAAATACCCAGGTATTTATAAAATGACTGACTGATAATAGCTGGCTTGATTAAATTCTACCTTGTGGATTTTTCTCTTATCCTTCACACCTTCATATCTTCCACATTGGTGTGTGCATGTAACTGTAGAAATAAGGAAAGAAAGAGATCCTGTTACACTTGTAACAAACTTTAAGGTAGATGCATATTTTCTATGTTAGGAGAAGATGGAGGCCTAGAAGAGGGACTTATCAAGGTCACATCGTTAGCCAGTGACTAACCTTGGATCTGAACTGTGACTCCACGGCTCTTTCCACTACAGCATCCTCAAAAGTCATCATGATTAACAAACAGCTCCATTCTTGCAGTCAAGTACTTCTGTTTCTCCAATTCCCAAATTTTCATTTGAAAGTAATACCATCTCCACTATCCTGAAAGCTGACACCACCATTTCTCAAATGGGAAGAATTAATTTCATTACTAACGCTTAAAACTCAATTCAGGTATGCTCAGCTACCCACCCAGGCACTGAAGTGAGACACCTATAATCATCTCTTTATTGTTCGCTCATTTTATGGGGCCCTCACCTCCCTCCTCCCCTCCCTGCCTTCCATCAGGAATTCACGCCATGGAGGCTCCTTTGTGGCCGCCTGGGCAAGCATCTCAATTTCCAAACATCTGGCCAGTTTCAATCACTGAGGCTCCAAACACACTGCTCTTGGGGCTACAGTGGTCGTGGTGGCGGTACCTGGATTCAGGATGCAGATCCAATAATCAGCAGGCAGAGAGTCTCTGCTTTCTTTTGTTCATGAAAACCTAGATTTATGCTACCAGGGCTGGGCCAGACAGGAGGGGAAACACGAAAACGAAGCCAACAATCAAGCTTCATAAAAGGGCAGAGGTGTCTGCTACTCTCCCCAAAACCCCAATTCCAGGTAGACTGCAAGAGAACAAAATGCAAACAGATATGCAGAGCTGTGAGGGCAAGAATTGGATGTCCAAAGTAGGGGAAACAAATCTGTTCTAAAAGACGGTTATTTGAATAGTGCTTTATAATTAACAAAATGTTATCACACATGCAGAGATGGTAGTGAGTAGAGATTCTATAGACAAAGGACAGAGTTCATATCCAGCTCTTGCCAATTATGAGCAGAGTGCACTTGGGCAGGTTGCTTCACTTTGGGTGTTTCATTTTCCTGGGGTTGATAAATACTACTGATAGCTTCCTACTAGGATGTTTGTTAGGATTAATTCAGATAATGCCTACGACATGTCGGGAGCATGCCTGCTATGTAGAAACACTAAGAGCTTGATATTATTACTTCATGTGTTCTTTACAAACAGCCTGCAAAGAAGGTAGAGTAAGTATTTTCATTGGAAATATGAGAAAATGGAAGCTCAGAATGGTTAAGAAGTTTATTGTGCCAGTATTAACTCACTGAAATAGGTGAAAAACCAGCTTCAGTGCTTTTCTTCAGTAATTCCTTCATCCACTCATTCAGCTCTTCACTCAAGGCGCATTGAACGCCTGCTGTGTACGAGCCACACTGTTAGGGACACAGAGACAACTCGTAACATGAGTATTTCCTGAAAGGTATCAGAGGGTAATGATTCCTGCCAGCGACTTGAACAAGGCATTGGCTTGGAGGAAGTGGGAGGTGATTTTGGTGGTGTAGATGGGGGGAGGGGGTTCAATTACTATCAGGCTTTTTCTACTGAGCCAAGTGTTGTCAAATGTGTTTAAACATGACCGAACAAGTGGAAATCATGAAATTTCACTATTCTTTGGGAAACACCTTGAACTATTGATCTATTCAATTAATTAAAGGGACGCTATGAAATTTATATTATACTTTGAAAGTTTAGTGATTAAAATTTCAGTCTTGGAGTTATATTCTCTGGATTCCAAGTGTATTCCATCTCTTATTGACTGTGTGACTTTGAGTGGATTAATTAACCTCTCTGAGTCTTTGTCTGCAGCTCTTTTAATGGGGCGATCAGACAGACCTCCCACTGTGGGTTAAATGAGATGATGCAGCACTTTCCAGTCATTGAGCACTGTGTCCTTTTTTTCTGAGAACACTGATTGTCATCCTGCAGATAACCTGCAATCAATCAGTATGGGAAATGCTCCATTTTTTTTTTAAATTTCATTTTAAGTTTGTCTCATGGCTGTGCCTGAAAAAGAGGAATAGGCAACGAAGTGCCAGGACTGCGACTGCATCCTGCCCAGCGACGAGTAAAAACAACGTGGTGTTGGTAAATCCTTGGGCCCTGTGAGCTGTGAGTGTACACTAAAATCAGCCGTCTGGTGAATTTTTAAAGATGCTTATTAAATGTTTATAACATGTTAAATACTATTGTAGACACCTCCAAACCAGGTGATTCAGCCAGACATGGCCCACCATACCGTAAAACTGATATTATAGAGGAATGACAGATAATAAACAAATAAACACAATAGGTTAAAACAGTAATATGTGCTATGGAGGCTGGAAAATGATGATACTTCTAATAAAATGTTAATACTAGTGGTAATTATAGCCAGCAGGACAGGGTTAACTAAGTAACGGGCAGCCGTGTGATCTATATTCATTCACGTATCATGTCTTTCTTTCTTCATGGGACAGCTGCTGACATCTCCTAGACAGGTATGTGTGGGTCATGGTTTGCAAATCATTGCTATTCATTTTAAACAATTTCCAAGTTCAGCCTTCAGCATGCCTGCCCCTAACATTCACAGGGCCCAGGACAAGAGGACAAGTAGAGGCCCACATACCATCTGTCTAAATATTTAAACGTTACAAATCTAGCCCATAAACTTTTAAATATGTCTTCCTACACTGACAAATGTAGTGTCATAGCGATCAGGAAGGCTAGGTTTGGATTTAGGATGCTCAGACTTTGGGATTTTTGTGCTGGTAGGCGGTAGTGGCCTGGGGATGATTGGTCCCTGAATCCACTCTTCTTCTTGTCTTATCCCTACAAACAGAAAGGGATTTGCAAGAAAGGTGAGAGCCTCAATTCACCCCAACACACAGCTATCCCTTGGACACCCCTTGATGAGGGTCATGGGAAGTACGAACCAGAAATTTCAGAGTTCTAGGTACTCGGCAAATAAAGACACGTAAAGCAGAGAGATAATGTCTCAGTTATCCTCAAAGTCTTTCCAACCCTGACTTTGCATGATTTGGTTTCCAGAGCTGGAGTTTAGATGACCTGAAACCTGCACAATATCGATATTATGCTCTGCACGTCCAAGATGTTTTGTCTAGAAAGAAGTGTGTCGTGTGGGAAATTCTAAACAATGGCATAAGAGAACATAGAATTTGGAAATATTATATAGACATGTCTTGACAATAACATTAGTAATTGATCACACAAGGCTCTAGAATCTAAACAAATGTCAAACCTCAGAGCAGGTAAGAGTAACCAAGCTCAGAATTATGGGCAAAACATTTCCCTTCCTTGAACTTCAGTCTTCCATGTGAAAAATTACATGTTTTGGATTCTAACTTCCTTTCTAGCCCTTTCTTCTGTGATTTTATGATGTGATCTTCAAGAGCATTTCTCTCCAATAGAAATAAGGACTTAATAAGCCAAGGGTCTGAACAATGAGACATTTACCAAGAGCAGTGATTACATATTATGTTCTAGTCCTTTAGAGTTTATGTGAAAGGTTTTTGAATGCATTGTCTCATTGAATTTTCATCCCCAGACTGTGACGCTGGTATCTTTTTCTCCATTTATCACCGAAGCAAATGAAGCTGAGAGAAGATAAATGAATGACCCACAGTCTTTCAACCTCTGAGTGACTGACTTAGGTCTCAACTCTGTATCCTGGCCTTTAATTTGAAAGTGGGTAGGCCGATTTTTAAACCATTGCATTTGGGAAAGGTGGTCTTGCAGGTGTGAAATCCATTCTTTCTGAAGGAAGAGAGGAACCCAAACCAGCAAGCAGAAGCAGTTCTCTTCTGACTCATTAGTCACCTCAAGGAGGACCTTTACTGCAGAGGGGTCAGCCTTATTGCAGCTGCATTCAGGCCGATGCCCAGGGATGCACGTGTGTGCCCTGGCTGCATTATTGCCTCGCTTAGCCGGAGACACCCAGGCCGCGGAGGGACGCAGCCAACGGGGCACTCTCCCCACACATATGTTGTACAATGCATAAAAACTGAGAGCATGTCTCTGAACTCCACTTCAGTTTCCATCCCTGAAACAGATTGCATGTGCAGCCTGGCCGGTTGCCCACACCATCCTACGTGCCGCACCAGGAGAGGCTGAGCCTCCGCGAAGGAGAAAAGAAGTGCCGTTATGCGGCATGCTGTTCTGTGCACATGCCTGAGAACACAGGTCCAGAACACAAAATAGTCCAATAAATAAGGATCGAAGGTGAGTGGGGAAATAAGAGAGAAGTGTTGTGTGAAACATTAAACATGCAAAGCATTACCAAGACAGCAAACCAAAATACAGCTTCACTGGGAATGAATCCAATAAAGACAGTAGATTAATACAAGAAGAGGGAAGAGGGCTCAATGAATCACGTGGGGACACATAGTGCAGGGATTAGATGTAACCGTGTTCATCCACCAAGGATGGGCCCCAGCGGTGTGTCTGCGTCACCACCACGCTGCTCCTGGGTGGTCAGCCACACGGGTCTGGGTTTCAATCTCTGCTCCTTCCCTTAATATCTGTGTGACACTGGGCCAGAAAATTAAACTTTGAAGCCTTAGTTGCTTTGTCTGGAAAATGGGGATGATTATACTTACAACACAGGTTTTCTGTGATGAACACAAACTGGCTTACGTCAGTGTTTGAAATATAGTGGCTGTTGAACTGCAATACGGTAGCTTCCATAACCAAAATCACCACCATTGATTTATATTTCCATCTTCAGTGCTTAACCCAGGATCTTCAGTGAGTTTTAAATGCACTTGTTAACAATTTTAAAATCAAATTTAATAGGGCAGAATTTGCATGCAACAAAACACACTTATTTCAAATGTCAATTCAGTGAGTTTTGGTAATTCTGTACATTGACAAAAATAAAGAAAAATGTTCATATCTGAAAATGTTTAATGCCCCTTCGAATAATACCCCTCAACTCTCAGCCTGAGCAACTACTGACCTGCTTTCTGTAACTACAACAGATTGTATATTTGTCATTTTCTTGCTTTTACTTACTTTGGGTTAAATTTACTCATTCAGCTCTTTAGTGTGAGATTTAAATAATTGACTTTAGGGCTTTCTTCTCTTCTTCTAGTACTGCTATTTAAGGCTAACATTTTCCCTGTAAGTGCTGCTTTAACTATGTCTCAAAACTTGATATAATTTGCATCCAGTTTGTAATCTTACAATTTCCCCTCTTGTTTCTTCTCTCATCCATGATTTATCTAGGAATGCATTGTTTATTTCCTAAAAATGTGGGAATATTCAAGATATCTTACTGATAATTTCTATTTTAATTCTGCTGTGGTCAGACAGCATGTTCTGTGTGATTTCAGTTTTTTAAAAATTAAATAAAACTTCTTTTATGGCTGAGAATATTGTGGTAAAAACAGTGTATAGTATTTTAAAGTAAATAAATAAGAAAATGTCATTCATATTTGCTTATATACTTGTCAATTTTAGTGCTCTATAGTCTTTTGTGTTGATCCAACTTTCCTTTTGGTATTTTAACTCTTCTTGAAGAAATTTATTATTTTTGTAGGCCATTTCTGTCGGCATAAATTCTTGCAACCTTTATCTGAAACTGTCTTTATTTTTCCCTAAGTTTTCAATAATATTTTTTGATGGGTATCAAATTGCCGGTTGTATTTTGCTTTTAGCACCATGAAGGCTATAAGTGATTTTCTCTAGCTTACATAGTGTTACATGATCAGACTTTAGTCATTCTTATCACTGCTGTTCTGTACATAATGTCCTTACTTTTATGGACAGTTTCAGCAATTTGATTTGGTTTGTCACACTGTGATTTTCATCTTGTTTGTCCTTCTTGGCAATTGTAGAGTGTCTTAAATCTGTGGTTTTACACTTTTCCACACATTTGAAAAAATTCAGCCATTATTTTTGTAAATTCCCTATTTGTACCATTCCCCCACTTCTGGGATTCCATGTACATGTATAGGGTGGGGAGAAAGTAGATTTACAGTTTTTCATATGGAAAATAATACAGTAATTAATGACAATACAAGAAAGAACTCTGTGTTCATGTACTCATGGCTGTAGACCTACTTCGCTGCCCCTGTGTTATATTAAGGTGCTCTATATTCTTTCACAGATCACTGAAGACCTGCTCATTATTTTTCATTTTTTCCTGTTTTATATTATTAATAGTATTTGAAGTTGTATCTTCAAGTTTACTGACATTTTGTTCTCCAGTGTCCAATCTGCCATCTCATTCAGTGAAATTTCCATTCAAATGTTGTATTTTTTAATTTTCAAGTTTCATATTCCTTTTTGGATCTTTCATTTCTTTCTTCATTGTGTTTATATTTTTCTTTAACTCCTTGACTTATAATGGTTACTAAAGTCCTTGTTTGCTAATTTTATCATCTCTATCTTTTTTTTATTTTTTTAAAATATTTTATTTATTTATTTTCAGAGAGAGGAGAAGGGAGGGAGAAAGAACAATGTATGGTTGCCTCTCACATGGCCCCCACCGGGGACCTGGCCCGCAACCCAGGCATGTGCCCCGACTGGGAATCGAACCGGGACCCTCTGGTTCCCAGCCCGTGCTCAATCCACTGAGCTACACCAGCCGGGCATCTCTATCTTTTCTAGGTCTTTCTCTACGGATTGATTTTTCTCTTAATTATGAATCCATCTTTCTGCTTCTTAGCATGTCTGTTGATTTTTAAGTGGATGTGGGATATTGCCTATTTTGTGTTATTGAGTTCTGGATCTTTTGTTTTCTTTTTTCAAAGACAGTTTGATTTTGTTCTGCCAAGTAGTTAGGTTACTTATGGGTCAATTTCACCCTTTTATAACTTGTTTTTAAGTTTTATTATAAAATACCCTTTATTCTGGCTATTTTCGTGCAACAATTAAGTTGTTACGCTTCTGTGTTCATTTCCTAATCTCCTCATTTTCCTTGAGGATTCTCCACTATGGCTGGTTACAGCTTAACAGACCCAAGAACTGTGCACTGTCATTCAGCTTATAGTTTCCTAATCATTTTTCACCTGGCTTGCTGAATCTTTCTGAACAAACGTATGCTTTTGTAGTTAGTATTTTTGTATTTAGTAACAGACTCAAGAGAGCATTTTTAGACATATCTTTAAAAACTTTCTCCTACCTCTCTAATTATTTATTTTGCTAATTTCAGCCACTCTAGCTTCTTTGCACTCCACTATCAGTCTTTTCAACTCATTGAGAATGCCATGTTCTCTTCAAGTATCCTACCTTATCCTGCAGTTTGGAAACTACATCCAAGTAGAAATTTGGGGAAACTGTAGGGATTACATACATATATATATATATATATATATATATATATATATATATATATATATAATTTTTCTCCTCATAGGGAATCACAGTCCTGTGCTTCTTATTATAAAATGCTGGAAAGTATTTATTTTGTATATTTTCTGGTTTTCTCATTACTTTGGGCAGAGGGAAAGTTTGGTCCCAGACATCCATCGTGGTTGAATGAGGAAGTTGATGTCCTCCCTTTTACAAGAGCTGATGCATTATCAAAACCAAAGGGTTCAGTTAGAGGATGAAAAGAGAGCACAGGCTAATAGTCAAGGGCTTTCTATTTCTGCCTGTTATGAGTCCGTGTTTCATAGCACCCTAAAGCTTTATAAGGTATCCTTTTTTAGTTATTGTATTCAGGTCAAGTCCATGGGCAGTTGACAATTGAATTGCTATTACTATTCTTTCAAGATTGTTCAAATTTAAATTATTTTATCCTTTGATCTCTACACTCTATGCCTACACTCTTCATCCATCAAATTTAAATCAAGAAAGGACATTCTGCTCAAACATCCCATTACCACTTTTTAATATTAGAATTTTCTTCCGGTTTTATTATTTCCTCTGCTGAGCTGTGATTTCACTTATAAAAAGGTCAAAATGTAATATTTTTTGTCATCTTTAGCATAGCACTTGACTTTATATGTCTTCCTCTATAAATTAGTTGAATAAATAATCATGTCCTTAAGAACACTTTGGTGTATAGTTACCAGAATAATCCAAGTTACCATAAGCCATCTCTCTTCACATTTACTTTTTCCCAACACACTGTAAAGTTCAGATTGTTACAGCTGTCTGCATATACACATGCATGCTCAGCCAACTCTATTCCCCCACCCCCCAAATTGTACAATTACAAGTTAAGTTTTAGATATTTGATAATCAAATTTAACTCTATATACTATTTTTGGGAAATGTTTCCAAGTCATACTATACATGGATGAGTTCTAAATATCCTATTTCTTTCTTTTATCTTTCATTTGAGCTCCAAACTAGGCCTTTCAACTTGAATAAGCCACAGGTGTCTCAATTTTAATATGTCTGAAATGGAACTCACTGCTTTCTCCTTAATCTGTTCTCTCTTCCTGTGTTTTTTTTAACCCTGCCTTTTGGATAAAGTCCAAAATCCTTAGCAAAGCCTGAAAAATTCTTTACTATCTAGTCCCTGATAACTTCAACTTTATTGCTCATTACCCCTTTGCCCTGACTCTCCATAGCATTTTACAACTTCATTTATTCTATTCATTCATTTATTTATTTACTTATTTATTCTTTCAACTTACTGAAGTGGGTGTTTTCTGACTTCTTCAGATATATCCTCCCTCCTTCATACCTGCTCTGGGCCCTGGACACTGTTCTGTGTGGACTACATTAATGGGTTTCTTTGCCTCTGATATCTAGTTGGGCTTGATCAATGAAAGGACCTAGGAAGAGATCAAAGTAGGAGGTGCTATGGACTGAATGAGTCTCCCCCAAATTCATATGTTGAAGCCTGAACCCTCAATGTGATTGCATTTGAAGGTAGGGCTTTTAGAAGTTAATTAAGGTTACATGAGGTCACAGGGCAGGGTCCTAATCAGACAGAAGTGGTGGTAGAAGATGAAGAAGGAGGAGAAGGAGATATCTGTCTCTCTCCATGTACAGCATAGAGAAAAGTCTATGTGAGGCCACAGTGAGATGGTGAGAAGGTGACCATATGCAAGTCAGAGAGAGTGTTCTCACCAGACACAGACCCTGCTGACACCTTGATCTTGGACTTCCAGTATCTAGAACTCAAAGAAAAGAAATTTCAGTCATTTAAGTTACCCAGTCTATGGTATTTTGTTACGGCAGCTTAAGCAGACTAATGTAGGACCAGACTAATAACAATATACCATATAATAATATACTATATATATTTTTTAATGAAAACATGTCTGAATCAAACTCTGTAATTGGAGAAATGTATATGTATATGTAAATATATATGTAAAATGCCAGGCACTATGCTCAGCATTAGAGAATATTATGATAAACAAGACAGACAGGCTTCCTGACCTCATATCATTCATAGTCCAGTGGACAATGCAGTCATATATTTACGGATTTTCCTCACTTGGTTCACCCTGTATGTGCTTATGAGGATTTGGAAAGAGGAGTTAGAAGGCTGTTACATCAGAAATACCTGGGTTTCACCAATCATTCATCACTTACTGTACAATTTTTTCAGCTATAAAATAAATGAAATGATATCACATATACTCATTGAACAAATAATTATTGAGTGCTTGGAAATGCCAGACTAAATGATATGGAACACTGAACATGAACTGACACATCATCACTCATAGAGCTGATAATATAGTCAGGTAATGTAGTGACTGAAATATGTTTAGAACTCAATGAATTTTAGTTCTTATTATATTACCTTTATAAATATTATTTACCTTATGATTTACATGTTTATTTCTCTTGGTTCTCATAATTTTCAGCTTCCGCTCTGCTCATCCTCAAGGTCATAGATTGTTTTATTCATTTCTGTGTCCCTGGTAGTCTTTGCAGTTCCTGGTAAATGCAGGAGTAAATAAATTAAAATATTTTAAAAGGCACTATTATTTCATGAGCTATTTCTGTGGCTAATACTACAGATATCCATATTTAAAGCTTTTCAACAAGACTATTGTCAAGTGAACCAGATATAAGCTTATAACTTTTTATGAGCACATGGCCCTGTTTTAAACTGTAGTCACTGTTGAGAACTCTACTTCAAATCGATGGAATGCCTGAGGGGTTGGGGAGCTTAAAAAATCTTTGGCACAATGTATATGACCCAGTCTAGTGCCTAACACTCAGTGCAGGTTCCTCAAATACTTGATTAACTGAACCTAAATAAGAAAATATCTTTTAGAACTTATACGTAATGTTCAACTTCCCTAGCTTGGAGGTAAAGAAAGGTAAGTTGTCCAAGTTTATCAGTTAGTAGTAGAAATAGGACTACAAGCCAGGTATCTTGATCGTTACCCCTTAAGAGGAACGCTGTTGAAGAAAATCTGTTCTCTCTTCAAATTGTCAGCATAAGATTATTCACTCCAACATTTACACTCATAAAAGTTAAGAAATGTGTGGCTTGGAAAAGTCTTATGAAGATTCTAAAATGAGTGGTCAGTCCTAAGCAAATGCCAATAGCAATGGCGGAGAAATAACAAGCCCACAGGTTTAAAGTATTCCCAAAGGTTTAAACTATTTAGTTTTTCTGGCAAGGCTTTGGTTGGCCCGAAGTGTTTAGGAATAACATGCAAATTTTTGAGCAAAGCCCACCAGGGTCCATGTCTCATTTATTAACTGTTTAAACAGGATGAGTATCCTGTCTTCCTCAAGCTGTGGTTGCCTTCTGCATGATAAGGAACATCTTCATCCCTCAAGATTTTGACACAAATAAGAGTGTTTCGAAAAATTCCTCAATCAGTGACAGTAACCACAGTAACAGGCCTCCCAACAAAAGGTAGACCAAGAATTATGCTTAGATAGGTAGACAGTTTAACATAAGAGTTAAGATTTAGGAGTCAGACCGATGTGTGTGTTTGAATCCCAATTCTGTGCCTTGTGACTTTGTGACTTGGGGAAGTTACTTAACTTCTTCACAGAAGTCAGAATTGGCGGGGTTCGGCTCTTGTAGTGGACACAGGGATGCATTTTCCAGATCCCTTTTCAGGATTGAAGAATTTTATTTTTCCAGCTGCTAGGAGCTGATGGCTCTCAGCCCTCAGTCCTGTCCGGGAACTGCCCTTGGCTAAGCTGCCTCACCCAACATCACCATTCCCTCCTGTGGGCAGCTTCCATCATGAGTAACTTGTTTAGGGGCAGAAAGGCTGGGCCCCATGTCTCCAATTTGGAACTATTGTCAGAGGCCATGGCAGCCTGAGAGATTCTCACGAGTTCAGCTGAGCTCTTGGAGTGGCCAGATGACAACCTGTCTTCTCTTATTGTCCAGTTTTGGCTCTTTCTCTGGCCCCACAGGTGTTTATTCAGAGAACACGCCCCAGTAACTGTTCTGCAGGCCAATCTGAGTCTCAGACAGTCTTTTCATGGGAGCAGACCTGAAACTAAACCCCCGCTCCCCCAGGTCTCAGTGGCTAAATAAAACAAGTGTTTATCTGCATAGCTCAGCACAGGGCTTTTCTCCAAATGGTCACTTGGTGATTTAGGCTTTTGCCCCTTGACGTCTGAGACAGGCAGACCCCTCAGTTATAAGGCCCTGCTGCAGCTAGGGGAGTGCACAGCAGCCCTTCCATGCACTGGCCTTAGACGGACCCACGGCTTTTCTGCACAAACCCTGAGCAGACTCAGAGAACAAATGTGGTCACCAAGACAAGGGGGAAACCAGGAGGGAAGGGTTTCAGTGGTCAGGCTGAGATAGAAAGACTGGGATAAATATTCAAGGGGTAGTGTTGTTCCCATGTGACAGATATCATAAATCGGTGGTAACAAAAAGTCAGGGCTGTGTTCTCTTTTTAAAAAACGTTTATTTTACCACATTCAGCTATTTTGATAACATATCCATGATTTTTTTTGTATTAGCATGCCCCCCTGAAACAATTTCTTATTATTTAAAGGTAATATACATTTTTAAGTATGCAAAAAGACCAGAATTTTTCTCTGATGACATGACATTGAAAAATACATACATCACATGAAAAAAAAGTCACATTCTTTGTAGAAAGTGCTTCCTGCTGGAAAACTGAGCTTTGAGCACATTCTCTATTTGTTAAACATACTGATTAGCAAACACAAGAGAAGTGAGGTAGCGCTAGCACCAGCCGAGCTTTCTCCTTGACACCGTGGAGAGCCGCAAGGGGAGTATTGTTCTCTCTGTGTGATTGAAGGTGATTTCCACGTGGCCCTGACCTTCTTCTACTCCTTGAAATCTGCATCCCGAATTTTGAGAAACTGAAAACCAGGGATCAGGTCTAGTTTCCCTGTTTTGCATGTTTTTTCTTTAGTACAGTGTTGTTGTATTTTTCAGCTTTATTGACATACACATGAAATATAATGTTGTGTAAGTTTAAGGTGTACTATGAGATGATTTGATATACATGTATAATGTGAAATGGTTACCTCAATAAAGTCAGTGAACACTTCCATCACTTCACATAATTACATTTCTTGTGTGTGTATGTGTGTGCATACAGTGAGAACATTTGAGATGACTCTTTTTGTGACTTCAAGTATGTAATTCAGTATTGCTCACTATAGTCACCATGCTGCGCGTTAGGTCCCCAGAACACATTCATCTATGAACACAAGTTTGCATCTTTTGACCAACATCTTCCCACTTCCCTGGCAGCCCCAGTCCCTAGCAACCACCATTCCACTCTCTGTTTCTATGAGTTTGGCTATCTCTATCGGACTTCTTTCATTTAACATAATGTCTTCAAGTTCCATCCGTGTCGCTGCAAGTGGCAGGATTTTCCTTCCTTGTGACTGGATAGTGTTCCATTGTGCATGTCTATGGTTTCTACGTTTATGCTCCAGCAGAGGTCCTTACGTTACTTCCCATTGATTCTTTTACCTTCAGTGAAATATTTGAGTCCATCCGAACTGCTTTTTGGAAATGGATCTTTCCAAGTCATTCTGTATTTAGGTCTTCCGTATTACTTTTGTTCATTTGATGTCAACAATGTCAGCATCTCAAAACTCTATGAATAGATTAATGCTTGGGTGTTTCGAAGTTTCTAAAGTAGCTGTTTTTAATGAATAGCTGTTCTTAACGATTTCTTAATCCATTCATTCATTGATGGACACCGAGGTTCTTTCCCACCTTGGCTACTGTAAATAATGCTGCAATGAACATGGGAGTGCATCCAGCAATCCCACTTCCGAGGATATACCTAAAAGAAATGAAATCACCTTTTGGAAAGGTGTCTGCACTTCCATGTTCATTGCAGCCTTATTCACATCTACTGCATCTTGAATTTCACTAGAAAAGTGGTGCTTTATAGGGATAAACACACAGAAGCAATGAATTCTAATGAACTCCGATCCGAGGCCACAGAATCCTGTCAACGTTGTCAGTACCCACTTCACCCAGAACAGACTCTCAACAGCTTGCTTGAAACTGAGCAGGACTTGCCCAGCTCTCGAAGCACTTCATGTTGGTTTGCTGCCTTTTTCTTATGTGTAGATGTGTCTACACTTATTTTGCCCCATCTCTCTACTGCATGCTGTTCATTTCTCCCTCCACTATCCCAAGTCAGCATCTCAATTTGCTCTGGCGTGCTTTGAACTTGACATAGGAGTCTGGGCCCTATACCCTGCTTGGGGCTCAAATTGATTCAGTGTCCTTTTCAAATATGTAGGCAAGAACATATCATAAAACTCTCAAGAGACGAAAATCTTCCTGAAGTCAGGGGAAGGAGGTTTGCCCAGCTTTGTATAGCTTTGCAAGCTGAAATGTGTGTGTGTACAAGATAAAGTATTGGCCTGGAGGCATGAAAAAAAAAACCCTTAGTGGAGACATCTAATAAAAATAATGCAATAATGAAAAAAAAAACCCTTAGTGGAGACATCTACCCTTTCAGGCATTTAAGAAGTGTGTCGTTCAGAAAGACGATGCTTTTTTGGAGATGAAGTTAAATACACACTACTCCCTGATTCATGCTGCCCTATTTTGAACTTCTAAGTTCAAAGCACCTACTCAGGTAAGGGTGAGATGTGACAGTCACCCCTAGCTTGTGATTCCATGGTTAACACTGATGCCTATTATAGTCCCTGAGCAATGCGTGCTATTGGGAAACAGTTCAAAGGCAAGGATTTTTATGACTAATACGAAGGAGAGGAAGGAGGGGAGAAGGCAGGTAAGGAGAAGAAGGAATGGGAGGAGAGGGAAGGAGAAGAGAAAACAGGAGAAGGAAATGGAATTTGAATGTGTAAGTGCTCTAATCAGTTAGGTTGTCTCAGGGAATTTCAATGGAATAAAATAAAATATTATAAGCCCGAATGACTAGGTATTATACTAAGTGTTCTTTAGTTTGCTAAAAAAACAAATGACTTTATATTTTTATTCTGACTATAGAAATATTTTTTAAAAAGAGACCTTTTGAAATAAGTTTACTTTTTATTTTTTTATATGTTAAGGATTTTATTTTTTTAAATATATTTTTTATTGTTATTCAAGTATAGTTGTCTCCATTTCCACCCCCCGCACTTCCCCCTATCCCCAAAAGGGGAAGGGTGGACCAAGCCAAAGAGGGGTAGGATCGAGGGTAGGATGTGGGGATGACTGGGGTGGGGGGGAGTGAAATAAAAAGTTTTTAAAGTAAAAAGAGAAGAAAGAAAGAAATGCTCATAATTATGCTGACTTGAGATAACGGCTGCTCAGTCTGCTGGTTCCCTGTTTATCTCTTCCCATGATTTTCATCAGGCTGTGGGTACTAACTGTGAGGTGAGGGAGCATGTCTGTCTAGGTCCTCGGTTTACCTCAATGGTTAAACCAGCACTTTGCACAAAACAGATGATACACTTATTCTGTTGAATGAGTGAATGAATAGATGTACTTGTAAATTGTATTTTATTAAAATGAGATCATATTATACCCATAATATTGCAACTTAATATTTTACATTTATAATATATTGTGTACATTTTGCATACAGATAAAGGAACATTTACATGGTTTTTTAGTACCCCACAGCGGTCTATATTTGGCCTCCAAAGACATGGAATACTTCATTAAAACAGTCCTTCAGTGATGTCTATTAAAGTTTTTTCCATTTTTCATTATTACACACAATATTGTAATACATAATTTTGCAAATGCTTTGCTATGTTTTGATTATTTTCATGGGGTGAACTCCTGGAAGTGGAATTGCAGGATATAAATCACCTATTCTTTTGGCGTTTAATTCATATTGCCAATTAGCTTTTCGAAAGGAATGGACCAATTTACCTTTTCTCCACCCAATATGGAAATATATTCCTCAACAGTTTTGATTAAAAAATAGGCATTGCCAATCTTAAAAAAAAAACAAACACATTTCTATAATACTGGTAATGTAGAACTTTATTTTAAATTTGTTTTTCTGTATTATTTTCTTCCTTTTTGCTATTTGCATTTCGTTCTTTTCTGTCCTTGGACCTTTTCAGATCCACCCCTATATCTTTTCATACTGATTTTAAGAATATTCTCTCTACACTGAGAACATTCATCGTTATGTTATTGTGTGCACCACAAATACTTTCCCTTCTGTTGCTTGCTTTTCAGTTCGGTGCGTAACAGTGGTCAAGATGGTAGAAGTGCCGCTGGTATTGTTAGTTTGGGTGTTGCTGTTGGTGATGCTGCTTCCTGGTGGTGGTGGTATTGGTATTGTAGTTTTTAGTCCCGATAGTGGTGTGTCAAGTAATTTTATGGCAGTTTAAATTTTACCAGTATTTCCTTTATAGTTCCTGCATTTGATGCCCCCTTCCCTCCCAAGATACCATTTTGAGACAAAGCCATAGTTTTCTTTTTAAAAAAATATATATTTTACTCTAACACTTTTATGCTCATACACACACTCGCATGCATTTTAATTTTAATATACCTGGAATTAATCAGTTAACCATCACTCACTATCTTGGATTCAAAGACAAGCTGAATGTCTTGCTCTCTGTCAGGGAGCTACACTGCAGGGGCACTGAGTCCCCACACAGAGCCGGCAGGGATCTTAGAGGGCGCCGGGCAAGAGTTCAGTTCAGGGGCTGGTGGATCTTCAGGATAAGTAGTCTGGCATCTGCATAGGGAGATCATTTGGGTTAGATTGCTGTGGATTGATTCTCAAAGGTGTGTGCCTTAGAGTGAGTCAGTAACTGATAAACTGTCTTTCCAAAGCCAGGGACTGTCACTGGTTGATTGGCTTGGAAAAATAGGTTCGCCGAGGGACCAAGTTGCTGATTGATTCGGCAGGTTTAAAAGCAGTTCTGGTAGTTACTTGTTGCATGGCAACAGACAAATCAGTCTTTACCTACTATTGTGAAAACTTTTATAATTCTCAGTGGCTATCAAATTTTTTTTTCCTAAGTGATGGGAAGGGAAGATTTTTATTGTGTTTTAATATGTTTAGTTCTTTGTGCAATGTGAGTTCCTTGAGGGTGGAAATTTTGTTTACTCTTTACTTCCAGTCCTGGAACAGAAATACGTTTTAACAAGGTGAGTTCTGTAAGACAGACTCCCAAACACCCACCCAGGCTATGGTCCTAAACGACCATTTAAATGACCACGAATTCATAGGTTCTTTGGATTGTGGGAATTTTTTTTTCAAAACTCATCAACAGACACTGCTTCACATTCACAATGATACTCTAGTTATATTTGAGGATTCAGGCAACATTGATGAGAATCAGAAGCATTATGATGTTTTCCAGCATCATGATAGTCAATATTATTTGGTACTTATCATATCAGTCAGTATTAAGTCCTTTTACAAGGGCTACGTCATTGAGAGGATCATGAGTTCTTCTCAATAATCTTCTATGGTACTTATTATGATTTTTTGTTTTATAGACAAGAGAACCAAGGTTCAGAGAAGTAATCAATGAGTTACATGGGGGCTGAGGTGAGGGATGGCTGGAACTAGTATTCATTCAATGAACATTACATACAAAGTTTTTCAAAATATGCAGACTTAATTTTCATCCTGGATTATCTCATATTGATCTTCTATAATGGAGAAGGATTTAATTTTAGAAAATGCCAAGGAACTAATATCAACTGGCACCCTGTGCCAGGCTCTGTACATCCGTAACATAATTTAGTCTTTACAATAGCATCATTTGGTGGCTATCATCATGTACTTTTCATAAATATGGAACCTCAAGCCAAGAGAAATCAAGTCAATTGCCAAAGATACACAGTGGCTGAGCCAGGATTTTAAATGTAATGATGCTGTTCAATTCCAGTGACTAGATTATGTTCTTCACCCCTCCTCCTCTTGTGTTGAAAGCAAAAACGATCTGGTAGACTCTGATTTTTGATGAGCTGACTTAATTATGAGCTGTCCTAGCTAAGAGAATTACAGGAATGAGTTCCAAGCTCTTATTCTCTTTCTTTTCATAAATTTAACCTACAATCTGTGTTTGGCTGATTCACGCGAGTTTTGTGACTAGTCTGAAATCCATTTCTGTGCAACCTGACCCCTTATATCGTTGCTTTGATTCCTATAAAGAAAGTAATGACTTTTCTAATTCAACTTTATTTTATTTTCTGATTCAATCATTGTCTTGGGGATAATCAGTCACTGGGTGTTAAAGTAGAAAGAAGGTGTGATGAACCACCTAGACTAGGAGAATGACATTAACAGTCTTCCCATAAGAAGCGGTACAGAGCCTTGTGGGGCTGGGTTTTTCCACATTCTCATTTCAGTCTGCTGAGTAGTCTCTGATTGACTCTTGATGACCATAGAGTTTATTCCAATAAATGCTGTCGTTTGCCATATGTCGTATTGCAATCAAGAAAATGACACTAAAAAGTAGTCTAGTAATATTGTGGTGGTCTCTAATTTTGGCTGAAAAGTTTTTACTATGCTTTGTGGGATTTCAATCACTCCTTGGCAAAATTAAATGTGTTATTCTCATGAGGTCTTTTAGAGGTAGGGTAATAGTTAAGTTTAGGAGGACCAACAAGTGAAAATATCATTAGCGGTAAGTATAGGCTCTCTATTCCAGTGTAGTTACAGAATGGCCTCTGTTCTGTACGGAGACTCTATCACCTAGAATGAGCAAACTCAATAAATATTTGTTGAATGAAGTAATGAATGAGGGTTAGGTACTCTGTGTCCTTTTCTCAACCAGTAGGTCTCTTCGTCTGTGTAGGTGTTTGTCATTTTCATCTGGAAAAAGAAGAGGTTGATTAATGTTTATTCAATATTCTGTAAGTGCTACCATTTTTGAGACACTTCTAAGCAAGGGGGAACAAAGATGAAAGGAACAGATTTATGCATGCAGAGGCCTCAGAGTTTAGTTGTAGAGACAGACTGTAGACAAGTAAATAAAGCAAGATAGTAATTCCTTTGGTAGACGCATAAACTACAGAGCTGGGGAAATGCCTTGCCACCCAAGAAAGTGATATGTTAAATTAAGTATTATAAAAACAGTTGAAATGCAATGATGGGCACTGAAGATGAGAAGAATTATGAGAACATATGAAAAAGCAAACAGGAAAGAGAGTTGTATTTGTGGTGAAGTGAGAAGGGCTTTACAGAATGTCAGTAGAAGATGGTATTTATCTTTAACATGCAAGTCATTCATATTTATTGAGTGCCAATGTATATAAGTCAGTCAGCTAAGCACTGCAAATACTGAAAATTAAAAAGATATATCTGGCCTCCATTATTACTAAGATTCTTACAGTCCAGGGTGAAGAAAAACAAATTAAACATGTATCAATAATTTCATCCGATTGCGTTGAGGATAATGGTGGAAAAATACAGGAGGCTTGGGCAACACATAAGCTAGAGAACCTAACTAAGTTGAGGGGTGGAATAAAAAGGTAAAACGCTGGGACTGGAGGGGTGATTAGGAACCAGTCCAGCAGAAGGGACACAATAAACTGAGAGAAAATGTTCAAGAAAGTTCAGGAAACTTGAAGACTGATCAACTAGATGTTAGAGTTTCAAGCAGAGCAGGTGAGAGATGAAGCTGAGGAGAGGAGATGGTCAGATCACAAAAGGTATTACTAGCCCCATATTGAGTATTAGTGGACATCACTGCAAAAGAGCTGTAGATGTCAAAGAAGTCATGTAAGGGCATTTAGCAGGGAAAGAAAAGAATTGTGCACTTTCAGCTTTTAGCATGGCTGAATCTTTGTGTCTAGCTGCAGGGACTAAGTGATGGAGGAGGTTATAGGCCAGATTCTGGCCTTGGACTGCTAATAACCATATGGCAACTGAAGTCAACTTCCCTGCTTTCATAATGCCTTCATATTCATAACCTCTCGCAATTTCATGAAGAAGTCAAAGGAGAGCATTATTATCCCATTGGGCTGATGAAGAGGCTGCATCTCTGGCTGGTGCAGACATCTGGTCAAAGTTAATTAAGTGCTGTGTTGGTTTTGTAGCTGAGGCAGCCCCAGACCTCTGGCCTTCTGCCTTTTCCACTGCGTTTACCGTGTGGGTTTCCAAAGACTCATGTGTAGCCAAGTATGTTCATGAAAAATTGATTCCTTTTTCTATTTCAGCCCTCACAATGACACAATCCTTCATCCCTGACTGCTCAGGCTGTTCTTAAAAATACTTCCACCCTGTTACCCATGAAGGCAGCTGGTGGTGTGAGAAATCGCCCTGTGTGTGGTGATGTAAGGGGCTCTGAAAAGGTGGCACTGACCTTAGAAGTCTTCTCCAACTTGCCTCATCTGATTATGAAACATTTCGCCTTAACGTCTTTATTTGTTTAGGTGATAAAAGCAACATCAACAAGAAGAGTCAGATCTTAGATTTCTTCATCTGCCATCCAAGGAGCGGACGATTCTTCCACCCACGGCAGGGGCCAGATGATCAAAAACTTGCAGACAAGCATCGTTTCGTAAATGAGAGAGCTGGAAAGGAACTTAGGCATCTTTCTATTTGCTTTCCCCCTTTATCAGATAGAGAAATTGGAGGTCTGAAAAAGAATGTGACAAATCTAAGGCGACATAGGTTACTGGAGCCCGGTGTCCTGGAGCTATACCCCTGGTGTCCTGCCCTCTGGCCTGACCTTCGTTAACATCACGCTTATATTATAGCTCAGCCAGCACTCACTGTGTGCCAGACGCTGTCCAAGTGCCTTAGCTAAATTAAACATTAAATCCTCATCAGAACACAAAGAGGGAGGCACTATTATTATTTTACACATGAAGCACAGAGATATTAAATAACTTTCTGAAACCTGTAGAACTGGTAGATGTCAGACCTGGGATAGGACCCTGGATAGGCTGGCTCCACAGGCCAAGTTCTCAGCCATTATAATCTACTGCCTTTGGGTGGAAGCCAGGCAGGTATGTTGGGGTGGAAGAGACACAGGAGGTAGCCCAGCACTGAAAGGAAGGGAGTGTCCAGCGTGAGTCTAGGTGGACTTGGTGAGAAATCTCAACATACTCCTGCTTGCCCCTTGGTGAGAAATCAAATCTCACAAACTGACCACAGGACTGACCACAAGCCAAATGACTGAAGCATGCTTAGGCAAAATTAACACCGATGGATTGTTCAGATTACAACTGGTGATAATTCCAATCACTTTCCCTGACACATCTGGCATTGGAGGTGTTGTTTTGAGTGTGGGGTATCTTATTCTAAGTGACACCACATTGGGAAGCATAAGCAGGATGGGGACAGGATCAGAGATTTTTGCCCCACCAAGAAATGTGGAGGAAGTGTGCATGCTTAACATGGGGAAAGAAGACTTAGAAGATGTGAGAAGCTCATTACACATTCTTGAAGAAAAGCAGTACGGTCAGAGAAGAGATGTTTCCTGCCTTGCTCCAAGGCGGTGTATTTTTTCCAAGGTGGCATATTTCACTCTAATGATTGGGGCTGTCACACAAAATAGAACGGGACAAGTCATAAAAGCATAGTCAAGTTCCATATCTGTTGGTCTATTCAGCAGAAGTTAGATAAAAATTTCCCAAGAATTATTTCAGGGGGAGGGAATGGTCAGATGGGGAAGTTAAGAATGTAAATTTGGTTTAGGTGATCACCTAGCTTTCTGGAAGCTTTAAGAGTTTGGGGAATCTTTTGTAAACGTGATGTATTCAAAATTGCTTCCCAGCCCCCGACTGTATATTACCGTAAACTAAAGATGCCTAATAGAGGGGACCTGCTTTCCAGTATGACGTCTAACTTCATATGATGGAGTTAATTAACTACCACTTACTCTTAGACATAAGGCAGCTTCTGAAGATAACTGGGTTTAACTTTTGTGAGTGGCAAAAAAAAAAAAAAAGGAAAACTAGCATAAAGCAAAATTCATGTGGCGGCATCTTATGGAATTACTTCTTTTGCTATCGCCCTGGTGTCTTGGAGTGGAAGTATCTTTTGTCAATGGTGAATGGAAGCAGACATGAGTTATTGTTATGGTCTCTGCCTTGTAATTTCTGTGTCACCAAGATGTACTCTGTTTATTAGTGCACTGAGAAAGCTTTGGAATATTAGCCACAAAAAGTCTCTCTCCATGGATTCTATTACCACACTCTCCAGTTGTTCCAGGAATCTGAAACTGTAGAATCCCATTTCTGGGGAGAAATAGCTCTCATCTGGTCCTTTTTCCTGGTTGGGCAGTCCAGTGGGAAAGTTTTCTTATAGATTATTAAAACAAGAGTGATCCCTAGAGGTCTCGGGTTCATCTCCCTGTCCCCTAATTGTACATCAGAGAAATGGAGACTCAGGGAGAGAAGGGGACTGATTCAAAAATACGGAAGACATTATAAGTTTGGATTTCATATTTCACATATTTCCATTTCTGTGGCCTTACTATTCTGGGGTCCATCTGACCTCCTTTGGAAGTTCTAAACACATACATGAGGGGCGAAGACAGTAGGTGGTGATCAGTTTGCCTGATGGGCCAATTTTGTGAAGCATGGGATGCCCTATTTTCCATGGCGTGAAAACAGTGAAGGTATCTCAGGGATTGAAAAATAGAAAACAGGGTAAAAGTGATTCAGATGCTATCAATTCTCCTCGAAAAGGCTCTGGTTTCTAAACTGCTCTCTGTTTGTAAGAAATATAGACAGAAGGCCTTCTCAAGTAAGCAAAAAGAGCCTCAGCTTCCTCATCTGTGAAAATGGGAGCTGGACTTACAGGATTGTTCTTTTAAAATAAATAATTTGTTTTATTGTATTATTTTATTTTATTTTTTAATGACAGAGAGAGAGAGTGACAAACATTGATGTGAGGGAAACATTGATCCGTTGCATCTGGGGACTGAACCTGCAACCTAGGCGTGTGCCCTGACTTGGAATCAAACCCACGACCTTTCAGTTCACGGGATGATGCTCTAACAAACTGAACCACTCCAGCCAGGGCCGTGATTGTTGTTAGGATAAAATAAGATTGATTACGTAGAGCACCTAGCACTGTTCCCAGTACAGGGAGACCTTAGTGTGCTCCCTTCTCCCTTCCTTACTTAGAGCTGAAGAACTGTTATCTCCAAAGGCTGGTTATGATACTCTGGTCTCTGCAGAGTGGTGGGGATAGGACAGGATTCTGGGGTAATGGGGAGCAGCTCCTGATTCTAATCATTTCTTTAAGATTTTTTAAAAAGCTCCTGAAGGACAGGGATCAAACAAAATCATTTATCTCCCTTATACTGGCTCCCCACACCACTGAAATCAAAGTCACAATTCTAACCAGGACTCAGAGGCCTTATGTGTCAGAGCCCCGGTTACCCCTCTTCTCATTTCCTCTGTTCCTACTGTTCTTACTACATGGACTGAGAACAAAGCCAGTGCCCAACAAGTGTCTGCCTATGGGGCTCAGTTAGTAGTAGTGGAATAGTTCATTAAAGTTAGAAATCTTCAAATTATTTGTACACTTCCTAAATTATTCACAAAATTTAAAATGGTAGCATGGAATGCTGGGGTGGGGGGCTTGGTGAAACTAATGCATGAATGCACCGCTACTGGTTGGTATGCAACTGGTCACTGTTTTGCAATGCAATTGGCAGTATGCATCAGGAACAACAATGAAGATAATATCCTTTGATCTAGTAATGTCACTCATGGGACTTTCTCCTAAGGGAGAAATCTAATTGAAATGAAAAGACCCATGTTAATAGAGATATTCTTCACAAATTCATATATGATTGCAAAAACAATGAAACATTTGAATACTCCCACTAAATAAATTATGATTTCTCCATTTAATGGAATGTTATGAATAATTAAATACAATAATTTAAAAGTAATGATAAAACACAAAATAACATTAAAAAGGAATATTGAATAGTATCTCTACTGTGATAATAATTATGTAAATATAAATTTATATGGACAAGAATAGTAGGTACTTAGGAAAATAAAAACTTATATTAGGTAATGGAATTATGCTAGTTTAAAATCAATCAAGTATGTACTCATCATTTTTATCCAAAGTAAATACATCTTTAAAAATGAATGATACTTTAATAAATAAGAAAATGTTACTTATTAGAATCAATTTTTAAAAACATTTTTAGTTTCCTGATTTCTATTTGGAAAAATATTCCTTCTTCTAACTGAAATGTGTAAGTGAAGAGACACTTTAACTGTTCTTCATATGGGAGGTGGAGTTGCATGTTTTTAGTTCTCTTTATAGTTTTCTCTATTCTCTCCTTTCAATCAAAAATATCTTCTTCCCAAACTTCAACTGTTATTAGTTGTTCTCCATTGTTTAATCCAAATGCCTATACTCCAAAAAGCATTCTAAAGCCCTCTTCAGTGACTATTCTATTGATTTATTCACAGGAAACTTAAACAAATCTTGAGTACATCTCCATCCATCCATCCATCCATCCATCCATCCATCCATCCATCCAACAAAGAGGCTAAGCTTCTATGATCTCTCAGTAGTCATTTGGACTTTAAGGTATTCATCTGAACTTCAAGTTTATTTTTCAAAAATTTTGGCAAGAAGGAAAATGACAGAAACCTGTTGTCTTTATCTTCTTTTCTTTTTTTGAAATGATCATTTGTTTTGGCCACAATTCAGGGTGGAGCATTTGTCTAATTCAACCATATTTCTCATAATACTATGAGGCAGTAGCCAAATGAATTGACTTTATTGCATTGAAGCCGAGCTTTAGCATTTTTCCAATATCTGGTGAAAATACCCATTCACATAAACAGAAACTCCATAATAGCTACATGTGGAAGTTCTGAGGTAATGTCTCCTTTCTCAAAAAAGCTTCAATTTGGAATTTTCCAGAGTGACCCATGAACAGTCTGAGATTCTTCATTCCCATTGGCTCAGAGGAGCATAGTGAAAGCAGACAGGAGAGAAGTTGAATGGCTGCCATATTCCAATCAGTGCAAGATTTCTAGTCTGTAGCTCACAAAAGGATTCCTAATCACAGATGGAAAGGAAAATAGCAGAAGTGCTCTAGGATAAGTGGGTGGGGAAGAAAAAAGTGGAATAGCATTTGTTGAGTGTCTGCAATGTGCCAGATCTATACATATGGTTTTTTGTACGATGGTTCATTCTCAAAAAGACTATGTGATTTCTCAGGGGGCTGTTAACCCATTTTATAAAGAAGAAAATTAGATGAAAATTGAAAAAAAAAAACACGTTGGGAATAAAACGCTTAACATTGTCCAACAAGTAATTTATAGATCCCATCACCCGCTTAGAAGGCAGTTTCTAACAGTGATGTCCTTTGTAAGTCAAGGTTGTTTGGCACTGAGACCAAATGTAAGCTGGGTGAAGAGCTAGAGAATGAGTAGATGTTTTATTGAAGAACAGGCTAGTTCATGCATTCACAAATCTTTTCATCTTTTCATGTATATGCCACGCCTATGTAGACATTATAAATCTCTTTACCTGAAGCTCTTAATGTCTAAATGCCTTATTTTCCAATTGTCTGGAGGATTTTTCTGGCAGCTGACTCCTTTTCTGCCTAATCACATATCAAGAAGACTGGAAGTATTAGAAAAATAATGCTGGTATCTCCCCAACCAATGACTGATGGCAGAGAGTAAATAAATACCCCGGCTCCTTCACCCAGAGGGATAAGAACTTGAGGTATGAATTCTAGGCCGACTCCCAGAGTTCCCCAGTGGGACTAAGCTCTAGGTCATCACTGGCTTCACAGCCGACCCTTCAGTGCTTCCTTCCTTCTTCAATCAGTGCTCCACCTGCTCTTGCTTACAAGTGTTTCTCCGTATCATCTGTCAGATTAATGACTTACACTCAAATCTGTCTCAGAGCTTGCTTCTGGGAGAACCAAAGGCAATTCCATTTGATAGGAAGTATCTATAAGCCAGGGGTGGAGTCTGGAGCGGTTCCTTGATAAGGCTGCCTATCATCTCTGTAGGAATGACTCCTACTTTATATATTGAGAACTAAAAGATGTCTTTTCTAATATTGCATCTCAAGGTAGACCAGGGAATGGCAAATAACAGCCCATGGGCCAAATCTGGCCTTCTGCCTGTTTTTTTTTTTTTTTTAATGGCCTGAAATCTACAAGCCAAAAAAGGGTTTATGTTTTTAAATGGCTATTATATAATAGTATAAGTTATATAAGCTTTGTAAGTTATGTAAGCTACTATACATACACAAGTATATATAAAATGTGAGTTACATACATTGTTATATAAGTAGAGGATAGGGCGTGGATACAGAGTCAGAATTAGGAGAGGACAAGACCAGCAAATGTTCTTAAGATGCTCCAACCTTGAACTCATGAGTGAGTAGAAGCTTCATGAGACAGAGGATAGACAGAAAAAAGGTGGCGATCCAAAGATCTAACCAACACAAGACTGTCTTCATGGCATCCTGAGAATATTCTGAGGACAGTCATGTCTTTTTCTTCATCATAGTTCCAGAACTATTTAAATGTATCCAATAAGGTTTGACTAACATTTAATAATTGAATTTGCTTTTTTATCCCATGCTCCAAACATCTTTTGATTGACTTTTGTTGGCATTTAATTCTTATATTTTTATGCAACTGTCTTTGAGTTGCACCATGACTCATTTGTATTAGAAGACCCATAGGCCAGAGCAGGGATAGAGACACCCTTATATTCTTCTTTTCACAAATTCTAAAGTAGTCGTTAAATGCTGATTGAATATTTTCCAATTAGCGAAATTATCACTAATCCTATTATGTATATATATGAAACGTGATATATGGATGGGTGCATTATCATCATGAAACTGACAATCACCAGTTGCCCTTAGCTACAGCCTTCTGAATCATCCAAATAGTATCCATGGAAGAATGTTCAAACTAAATGCAAAATTTGATGCAGATTCATTGTTCTCCTTGCTCAGTTATTTTGAATGCGATGACCACACAGTACACATGCTCACTCAATGGCATCTACCACCCCCACTGACTAATACAGCGAAGTCATCATTGTTCACTCATGTGCATTCCAGTCCATTCTCCTTGGCTGCCAGGTTACAATGATGTATCGCAAACTGTTCTCATTATATTAACAATGGCTGGACTTTTTCCAGACAGAGCTACTTGTATGCTTTGCAAGAGGGCCTACAGAGTATATTTGTAGTATATTTATATCAAGAAAGTATCTTCCATAAAGTATAAGACCTTTCACCTGTGCATATCTAACTGTGTTTCCCCTAAAGATGTTTTAGATATATATACACAGTATTTGGTGACTTATCTTATCCTTTTTCATCTCTTGGGTGAATTATTTTAATCTTTTAAGTTCCATAAATTGTCTCTGGGACACAGCCTTGGACAATTCTATTCACTTTGATGCTCAGCACTAGTAGTACAAAAAGATATCTAAAAATATTTCATCATTCCGGGAAATAAGAGTTCATTTGTCAGGCAGAAGTAAAATGTTTTGTTCTTGGGAATCGATACGTACAGCAATGATTTTTTAATATGACAGATAGTTTTATTGTTTGACATGTTCCTTTTGAAAGTGATTTACCTTTAGACAACACCATTATCTAATGTTTCAGTATTATGGTCCAGCAGAATTCTTGGAGCAAAACGGTGAGACAGGATATTTGCGAAGCGCTCTCAGAAGGCAGAGTCAATTTACAAGAGCATTCACAGTTATATTTTTGTGGTGTTTTGGCCAGAGTTCGAGGTTGTGGGACTTCTCTGGTAGACTTCTTTCCTGTGGGTTGCTGCGGAGCTTGGTTTTGTATGTGCCACGGCCTGTCGTGACTCCCTTAGGCTCAATCTCATCGTTTCCAACGTATTTATTCAGAAGGCTCTTGGGCGCATCCCATAAAAAGCCGACCACAAAAACGAGCAGTTGCTGCTTAGAAAATCCATGCATTGTTATATAATCCACACGGCAGCACAAGTGTAAAATGCTATGAATATTCAGCTTCAACCACAGTTTTAACACTTGCAGAAAGCAAATGTATGGCTGGGGTGTCCAGTTTTACATGGAAACTCAACGAGCTGGGTCTGTTGCATGAAATTTTATTGTGTCCGTTACATGCTGGGCTACCGGGGGCAGGGATTTAGACCACCTGAAGGGATAGAGTTGGTTTTCCACAAAGCCCTTGGTTGGTTCTGCCATAGTCCAACATTCTGAGGTACTTAGCTCTGTGCTTATTATGGCGTAGTATCCACTTCAAAATGCAAGCCTGAAAGTTTCTGCTGTTGAGTCCTTTATAGAACTAAATTTTATCTCTCGGGACACATACCATCATATCTAGAAAAGCCATTTAAATGTGGCAGGAAAAACCAACAAAATAAAATGCATTAAACACTATAATATCCATAAATCCTCTGCTTTGTTTACTTATAAAATCTCATACTATGATACCTCTCTCTCTGTGTTTGTCCATAGTTTATATAATTTTTTTAAACATTTTTTTAATTAATTTTTTTGTTTAATTACAGTTATTTGCAGCCTCTCCCCTCCCCCCTCCTTTCCCCTCCCGTCCCACCCCCCCGACCTCCCTCCTCCCCCTTAGTTCTGTCCATGTGTCCTCTACAGTGATTCCTGAAAACTCTTCTCCCCATTGTCCCCACCCCCCTCTCCCCTGTCTATTGTTAGACTGTTCTTAATTTCAGTGTCTCTGGTTATGTTTTGCTTGCTTTCTGCTTTTGTTGGTTATGATCCGGTTAA